>CAUYRT010029915.1:0-11718 GCA_963574885.1 Lepilemur ruficaudatus
GAGCTCCACTTAAGTACCCTCAGCCAGGACCTCCCCCAGGACGTGTTCTCTAGTGATAGGCAGGACGGAGAGAGCAATTGCGCACGCGCTGGGCACAGCTGCCTCCCAAGCGGGATCCCTGTGCTGCCGGCTCCCCACAGAAAGTAGTAGTATCTTAAGGGCAAATGGTTAGAGGGAGAAGCCTGTTCAAATAACCACGTTTTCAGTTGAGCAAAGTTAAGGGGTACCAATATTCTTGGCCCCAACAATCTCCATGAAATTAGAAGCAGGTTCCACACTTTGAGAAAAGAGAAAAATGAGGTTTAGACCAGTGCTTCCCAAACCTTAATGTGCAGTCTGGCCACCTGGGATCTGAGTTAAATGCAGAATCTTTTTCAGTAAGTCTGGTTGGGTCCTGAGATTCTCCATTTCTAAGACACTCTCAGGTGCCACCCTGTGGGCATTCTGCATGCCATATTACCAGAGGCAGGGAGTAGAATTCCCTTTTTATTTAAACTGGAGGTGAGTAAAAGGATTGTAAGTACCATCAAAGGTCCATCTGAGATGTGAAAAGACACTTCAATGGGTTGTTGACAGGCTTGAGTTGTTTCCATCACCACCATCCAAAGCTCACACTCGGGGCAGACTAAAGAAACCAGGCGTTCAGACGGATTCCAGGCAGGAAACCAGTGTACGGAGGGAGTTGGAGAACTGAGGGGCACTGAGAATGGGGTCCACGTTCCTCCTTGCAGCTTCCAGGGCCAGGTGTATCAGGGGACCTGTTTAGGCTGTGGACGTTCAGAACAGACTCAGGTGCCAACAGCCTACATGAGGTCCGGAGCTAGAAAGCTGGAATGAAGGGTGAGGAAGGCAGAAACGTCCATCTTCTCCTTGGCCAAAATGGATTTTAGAAGGAGGGCAGGCCTGGGAACAAGATTAATGCTTGACCTATTTCAGATGTTGCTTTACCTGTCATTTTTATTAGATACTTTGTCTCTTCTGCTGCTTATTTTTTCATCATCATTTTGTTGGTTTTCATTATATAAAGGTTTAAAAGTTGTATGGGATCACTACTGTCCATTTTTTCTTTTGTAATTTATTTTATCACTGTAATAATAAAGCCATTTCTTTCACTCCACATTTAGCATACAATATTATTCTGACTTTCTAAATGCTTTTTTAAAATTTAGTTTTAAAACAGAATTTTTTAATCTCGCAAAGATTTATTACAGTGCTTACCAAGTCTTGGTCTGTTTTTTTCCTACATTTTATTACCTACATTTTTCTTTCCTCACCAACCATTAAAAAGGAAAGAAAGAAAGTTTGTTATCCAGTTTGTTATCCCAAGACTATTTATAAAGTAATGGCTGTTGCACCAGCACTTTGCTGTACTTAATTTGATATATACTATATTTATATTGCCCCTCAAATGTGTATATGTGTTTAATTCAGAAATCTCTATTTGCACCATTTCATATCATTCTATTATAAGAACTAAATCAAAGTAAAGATATTTGATGTTGTAAGACTCAATGTTGCAAAGATAAAGATTCACTTCAAATCAATCTATAAATTAAATGTTTCCAAGCCAAATCTCCAATAGTTTTCTAACCGAATTTGACAATATCATTTTAACATTCATTTGGGAAAACAAAAGATCAAGAAGCAAGAGAATTTTCAGATAGATTAATCAACAAATTGCAATCCTCCGGAACTTCGGTAAAGAACACACCACAAAGCTGCAATTACAAAAGAAAACCCCAATAAATATGTGAAAAAGACACTCAAGGAGATTGCATGCCAAACACCCAAGAAGCTAGTTCACAAGTTTAAAGTGTGTCTAAGTGAGGATGGGGAAGGGCCTCTTACACGTTGCTGACTGCGATGGAAAGTGACACACTTTGAAAGCCACTGCCAGCACCCAGCAGGTGCAGATGCTAACACTGAGCATTTCCACTGCTCATAAGCTCCCTGGAAGTCCTTTGCACTCAGAGACAAATATAAAGATGTTTGCTGCAGAGCCATTTGTTTTAGGAAGAAAGTGGAATTATATAACTATCCTGTGTAGACGATCCTAAAATTAAACTGCTTTGTACACCCACAGTTTGGTGATTTGACGCCTCTCCTTCTTTTAAGCTCCCACGTGGCCCTCACCAACCTTTCCTAACCAGCTGCTCATGCTCTCCTTAGAGGCGCATAGGACTGCCCTGTGGAGCTGCCCTTCACAACGCCAACAACATCAGTGTTCCGTGCAGTGTCTGCACCTATCCTTGGGGCCCTGCAGGGAAAATGGGGAGTGGGATGCAGGATGTGACCCCCGCTCTCCATCTGGGGGCTAAGCCTGAATGCACACGACTTTGTGCATGAGAACAGAGTGGGAAAAATATGTGACAAAAAATGAGATTCCTATAAAATACAAATATCATTTGACACACTGTAGACACTTTACACATGTGAAGGAGAAAGAAGCAAAGTACAATTAATCAAACCTTCATTCGTTTGCAAATTGCTCTATTGGCAAAACAAATAAATGGAACTGAGTAGTCCCCATAAATCTCAGCGCTCTCACCTCTCCCTGTTTTCCAGGGGTTTAATTTAACCAAAGAGGAAAAGGCAGAAGAATCCACATAGATATGATAACAGGGTACTTCTGTTGAGTGCGAAAATACAACTCAACACACTGGATCTTTGGAGAAATAACCAACATATGCTTGGGGAGGGTCTCCGATATGGAATGTGAGCAGTTCAGGGGAAACCACCAGGTAAAATACAGAAACACTCTGACTCATGAAGAACGAGATCTGAAAATAACAAACAATAACACCTTGCTTTGAAAGTCTCTGCCCATAATCCACGCAGTTCCAGAAGCCAGAGATGGGGCCAAAAATATAGTGCATGTTAAAACAAAACAAAACTGCCAGCACCCTGCACGCCCTTGGATTTGTGACAGGGTACAAGCATGAGGGAAAGGAGAATCTGAAGCCGGCAGCGATCTCTGTGGATGATGCCAAGGCCGCGGGTTGTCTTCCGCCCTGCCCCAGAACCCTCCTCTAAAATTTACTGTCACTGTGTCATTCCTTTGGGCTTTTCACAAGAGCCTCCTATTGAAAGGTAAATACTGTTAAAGGCATGAGGAGATGGATGGCCAAGAGAGAAAAATATTAGACACTGGCTCCAGGCTCACTTAATGATTTTTTAACTAAGACAACAGACCACAGATGTCTTACTTCCTTTTCCCTGACAATGGCAATAGCTACTTCTCAGGGTGACAAATGTCCCAGGCTATACCTGTTGTCCCAGCGTTGTTAGTAATAGCTTTCCTTTCCCTCATAAAAATGTGCTGACTTGGGCAATAATTATTTGGTAACCCTACAAATTGGGGACTCAGTGTTCCAGAGGGAAATCTGAACCTTGGAAGCTAAGGCCTCTGCCTGAGTTCCCTAAAGTCCAACAAACAGGCCAGAGAAAACAACGGGGGTAAACAGCACATGGTTCCTGGGGTGGTCCTCAGAGCCCATGCTGACTCCAGAGACACATCATGTGTCTCCGAGATGGAGTATGAGCAGCTCAGGGAAAGCCATCAGTTATAACACAGGAACGCTCTTACGCACGAAGAACAAGATCTGAAAATAACACACAGTAACACCTCGCTTTGAAAGTAGCAGCACAATCCTCAAATGTCATTTTGTTCAATGCCCTGTGAATGGAAGATGAGGCCCCATGAGGCTGAAGATCATGTAAGCAGCTGTAAGCGGCTGAATACCAGCCTTGAGCAGAAATCACTCGATCCACACCCTGGGTCCTTTCTGCCACCACAGCTGCGGCGCTGGAACTCGCAAGACAAAGGAGCTGCAGGGAGATCCACATCAGCTCTTCCCCTTTCTCTCCGCTAATGTCAGACATCCAATTAATCTTCCAAATGTTTTGTCCAGGGGGAGGAATGCACATCCAGTAGCCAAAGATAAGCATAATGAAGCATTAAAAGGAGCCCAATTTCTGCAAGTGCTTGGCTCCTGTCTTTGTCTCAGGTGAGACAATCCGTCCCTGCTGTGTTTACATAAGTGCAAAAGGCAGATATTAAGAGGTGAGGCAGGCTCTCGGATGCAAATAGCTGGATCATGATTCTGTAGTCTTAATTAGTTGGCCTCAGTGCAGGGAAGCAAGACTTATCTGCCTTTCTCAGCCCTGCAGGCTTTATTGGGTATGAAAAGATACTTGGCACAAATTAACTTTCTCTTGTTTAAAAAATAAAGCATGAAGACGGAACTCCTTTTGCACAGCTCAGTGTTGTGTAATAAAGGTGCCGGTGGTTACAGGATGGAAGGGTCAATCTACTCTGACAGGTGCGACTGCTAGCAAATGATTTCCATTAGAAAAAAATGATCCCTACAGGCTGTGGAGTAATTTAAAAGTGACACGAATAATTCAAATAACTCCCAGTAACCCCCAAAGTTTTCAGAGCACAAGGTGCTATTCTGGGTAAATGTCAACAAATGGATTCAGTTGCTCCCTTGACTTCACAGAGGGATCCTTTCCATGGCTGTTTTTTGGAAACGGTTGAGATAGTTCAAGTTATGGATTATCCATCAGTCTAACAGAGAATCGATAGGCATAGGACATACCAGCTGCTGTTCTGCACTGTGCTGGACATTGTAGAAACAGAGAAATATGGAAGTCTCAAGGGCTTAAATCTAGTGGGCAGAAAAGTCAGGTGGAAGCATTTAAGTTCACCATTGCTGACAGAGGGTGTGGTTGAGGGTCAGAGGCTGCACCAGGTCCAGGGCCTGGGAGATCACTGGAGGTTGGGAGGAAGTCATGGAAAATACCTGGAGACACTGAATAATGCTGGATAAAGACGTTCAGCTGCCCCATAAGCCTGGTAATTTGAAAGATGAAAGCAACACCCTAAGGTAGGGGATGGGCTGTCTTCCACACTGCAACCTGGAAAGGTCAACTCACCTTCCCTTCCTCCTGATCAACCCCCCACACGGAGCATGAGGGTTCGGAGTCAGACTGTGGCCAGCCAGCCTGGGTGCCGTGCTCAGCCCTGGCCCTTCATGCGGGTTAGTGGCCCTCTGTGCTTATTTCCTCACCTGTAATGCAGAGAGGAAGTAATAGGCTCTAGCTGGAAGGTTGTCACAGGGCTGAATAGATACATGCAGAGTTCTTTAAACAGTGTCTGGTACATAGTGAACTGCTCGAAAATGCAGTCTATAATTCAGACAAAGAAGATGGAGCTGAATAAGCTAGAGAAAAATAAAAGAACTGAGGGAGCAAACAACAACAAATGGAGTCCTTGCAGCCCCATCCAAGAGCAGACAGAGCTGGGGCTGGACGTTTTACCAGGGACATTTTGACAAAAGACAACACAAGCCATGTAGCTTCAAGGACCAGGAGAAAGAGAGACCACGGCATCCCCAGGTGGAAAGGGGGATGCGGGCGTGTGGGGGTTGAGTGTGCATCACGCCCCCCTGCAGATGCTCAGACACAAGTGCGGGAATGTCTAGAGTTCTGACTAGACGTCAGAACAGCAAAAATACGAGAAGACCTCGCTAATTACTGTTCATTTGCCCTATTTCTACCCAGTGTCTGGAAATCTGAGGGACTACTTGGCCATAGGAAGGTGGCCACACATTTACCAAATCGCAATCACATCACAACTTTTGACGCTCACACATTCCCATGAAGAGAACAGTCACATAAAAAGATGGCAGTAATGAAATATGCATGTGTTGAGCTAGATATAAGCACAGGTTGCTGTGGACAGAGATGGGGCGTTTAACCTACCCTGAGCAATTAAGGAAGACGTCCTGAGGAGAGATGACAACCTGCTGCCTTCTTAATGGTTAGAGCTATGCTTCTCAAAATCAGTCTGCCAAGGATTTACCTGGAGTTTTTCTACTCAAAGTGTCATCCCAGCAGCAGCAGCATCTCATCACCTGGGAACTTGTCAGAAATGCAGACTCTCGGGACAATTTGTACACACATTAAACTTTAACAAGTGCTGATTTTGAGCCCTGGGTCTCAAACTCAGCTGTATGCTAGAATCACCTGGAGAGGTTTTTAAAAAAAAAAAAAAGAAGTGAAGCATAGGTCCCATCTCCAGAGACGCTGATGCATTGGTATGAGTTGTGGCTTGGGCACCAGTAGGTTTTAGAAGCTCCCCCAGGTGACACCAGTGAGCAGGAAAGTTTGAGAACCATCAGTAACCATCAGTTTTGAGGCATCCATGGGAGGATAAAGAAGAAGATGCGGGGGCAGCATAAGTAAATGCATGTCGATACCTGGGAAACAGCATAGCACATGCAAGGACCATCAGCAAGTCCACGTTCAAGAACAAGATGAAAGGAGAGAGATGGGGGATACAAAGAGGCAGATGAGGTTCTGCTTGTGAGGACTCGCATGACATAATGCCAGGCTTGGGTTTGTTGTGTGTAGATAAAGAGCATTGGAAGGAAAGTAATGTGGTCAGGCTTGTAATTCTAAGAGTCACAGCACCAAACCTAGACACTGGAAGAGAAGAAAGGAGCCCAGGGCAACCTTAAAGGTTTGCTCCCAAATGCAGGCATTGGTGGAAAGAACTGACTGAAGGTAAACGTAGGGAGGGTCAGGAGATAAAATCATGAAGTCTCGATCATTGACTGATTGGAAGGGTGTGAAGACAAAAGAGAGGAGGGACTCTCAGATATTCCCGGTAGATTTCATGGGTTGGCATGCAGGTTTTTTTTTTTCTTTATTGAAGTGTAATTTACATATCATATCTTTACTCCATTTTAAGTGTACAATTAAATGGTTATTAGTAAATTTGCCAAGTTCTAAAGCTATTCACATAAATCAGTTTTAGAGGATTTCCTACCCCGTCTTGAGACCCCTAATACCCATCCCCAAATACATTTCAAGCATGCCCCTCCCCTTCACAGTGCTCACCACATCTCTCAGATGTGGATCTACCCCTCACTCCCCAAATCCCTAGTGAACACCACCACCATTTGAGCACCATAGTGTTAATCAGTCAATACCAGTTTGATGGCGAGTACAAGTGGGGCCCATTCTTCGGGTCTTGTGTCACCTCACTATAACTTCTCTTGTGCTTAAACTATTTTATCTTTAAAAGTATTAAAATAATATTACCAGACACCAGGTAATATTATTTTAATACTTTTAAAGATAAAATAGTTTAAGCACAAGAGAAGTTATATAATTTGTGTAAGGTCACACAGCTAGGAAATTATAGAGTTATGATTAAAATACACATCTGGCTTCAGAGACAGTCTAACTATCATCTATCTAAACTGTCCCAATTATGTGCCAGGCAGTGGGCTAGTTTGGGTATTCAGTAAACTCCAAAATAATTATTGAGTACCCACTCTCTGCATACAACAGTGCTAATCACTATGCTAAGGATAAAAGAAGCATAAGACACCATCTTTGCCTTCAAAGGACTTACAGCCTTTTATAAAAGACTAAATAACATATAAAACAATATATAATGACACTGTGTCACTAGAGATACTCAGGATAATCCTGGTAGCAAATAGTGTGTCTTGATGTCTCTGTAAACCCTTGAAATGTCTCAGAAATTTACATATTTTATCATACAAACCACATCTCCCAAATAATATTTCAATTTTCTCTCCCACACTCAAAGTGACACAGAACTTTGCTGATACATATATGCTCAAATACATTGATAATCTTATTTCTACTTATTGTGGGGTAAGTTCACAAGTGACTTCTTGGATTAACCCAAGTGAGCCTTTCAATCAGAAAATACAAAGCATAGTATTGCTATTTTGCCTGAAAGGGCACCAGTAAATGCCAAAGACTTTTATAAAATGTGTTTTTTTTTCCTTTGACTTTTACAAGGCATTCTGTGTAACTCTCATATGCTACAGCCCACAGTGACAGAAGAGTCATAATACACCAGTCAAATCCAGGTATGGGTGTGTGAACCTTACCATAAATTGCACCCTCCAGCAGTTGAAAAATTTTGTTAGAAAAGAACTTGATTACAATATGGAATTGTCTACAGAACTATACATTTATTGTGTTTTCACTTTTAATTGTTTAAAATTCAAAGACATTGATGGTATTTATAAATATTGAATATTTTGCTAACTGTTCTGTATTATTGGATTTTATTTATTTATTTTAATTTCAGCATATTATGGGGGTACAAATGTTTAGGTTATGTATGTTGCCCGTCCCCCCCCCATGCCCATCCCCTCCTCCCCCCTCCCATCTGTCCGATGCCAGATAAATGTTATTCCTGTATGTGCACTTAGGTGTTGATTGGTGAAACCAATTTGATGGTGAGTACATGTGGTGCCTGTCTATCCATTCTTGGGATTTTATTATCAGCTATTTCAGGGATTGGAAACCTACAGCCACTGTCTGTTTTTGTACATAGAGCTCCATTGAAACACAGTCATGCTCATTTATGTATGTATTATCTCTGGCTGTTTTGCATTACATTGGCAAAGTTGAGTAGTTGAAACAGAAGCTAAATAGCCCACTAAGTCTAAAATATTTATTATTGAGCCCTTTACAGAAAAAGAATTGCCAACCTCTGGGCTATTTCATTAAAAGTTTTATTAGAAGTTCAATAGTAAAGAGGGTTCAAGGTAGAAGAGGCATTAAAATTTATCAAGACACACACACACAAACATACACATATACAGAATTCATTTTTTTACCAAAGAAATGTATTAGAAGATTAAATCCTAGAATATCAAAATTGGATAAACCTTTACAAATCTGTCCATAGATATTCAATTTTATTATTTTAAAATATTATTGTAGGCCGGGCACGGTGGCTCATGCCCATGCTGCAAGGTTTGTAGATTCTCTCTAATTCAACACAATCTGGACCCACCCTAATGTTATAATGGGGACAATAAGGCTCAGAGAGGGAAAAGGATTTACTCAAAACCCAATAGTCAGTAAAAAACGGAATTGAATTCCATATTTCCACTACTATTGTCTCAACTCTGCATACACATTCCTATATACTGACAGATTCTTTGCATTTAGATGTTAATAGGATTCCTTGCTTAACCATTCTCTTGCTTTATTTAGCAAGACATTTCCAGATGAGAAACAAAAACCGAGAAAGGCAAAATATTCTGCTCAAGAGTTCACAATGAATTACGGGTAGAGTTCAGAGTGCTCAGTACATTTGCAGAGAATGCCAAAGGGTTACATTTGGCCCAAAGCTGCCAAGAAGAAACCAGTGGCTCTCTGGGACCCACCAGGTTCCCAAATGAATGTTTATTTTTTACTTGATGTTAAGGAAGTACAGATCTTAGTACCCAATCTGGTTTTTTGCCTCCTTGTGGGCATAGCAGCTAGGAACAGGTGGTTCCCAGGCAGCTTCTTCTGCCAGGCATGAATGAAACTGACAAGGCCTGATGACAATAGGAATTATGGGATGGTACAAGATTACTACTGCTTCATGTTTTCTCTAAAGCCAGGGATCCAGGCAGCAAGACAAAAAAGAGTCGGGCATTTGCAGAGTCTCTGACATGTTTGCTTTAGGACTTTGTACAGGTCTGACCCTTCACTTTGTATTGTATTCTATCTGAACTGCCCACTGTCTCACACACACACACACACACACACAATCTGCACTTTACTGAAGCCTTTGTCTTTGCTGATGCTAGACCTGCTCTTCCCATAGTCGCCACATGCTGCCCTTCTCTTCTTGGGCAAATTTGACCATTCTTCAATGTCAGAATGTCATCTCACATGCCCCTGCTCCATGCAACCTTCCAGGATCTCTTCAGCTGACAGGAAGCTCTCCCTCCTATGAAGCTTCACAGCTCTTTCCTTGTATAAATCTTTGGTGTTAGTCCCTTTATTTCTAAGTTAGTATCTTGTACATTCAGGTGTAAAAATTTATTTAAAAAATTAATGATCATATTTGATCATCACAACAACTGGTGTGGCAGGTAGAACAAGAATCATCATTCCCATTTGATAGATAAGAAAGTTGAGGCTCTGAGAGTTGAAAGATCACACAGTCCCTATGCAGGAGAGACCAGACACAAGCCTGGTCTTCTCTTTCTCCTTTTCACTTTATCTGGAAGACGAATAGCTATAAGATTTCACTCTTTAGCAAAACCTTTGTCAAGATGATCATAGAGCCCTGAACACATGCTAGGTATGGCTTAGAACCCAAACAGAAAAGCTTGGGTGTGGATTCAGGGACTTCTGGAGCTAGGTTATTTTCTCAGGATTATCATTTTCTATAGCTAGTATCAGGGTTGCATAGTCAGAAAAGACTCTTAAGGTTATCTAAGACAGGTTTGTAAATATAAAAGCTATAGATTAAGGCTTATAAAAAAATGAAAGCTGTGAAAGCACTGGCTGACTCTCCTCCCCTTCTCCTGTGCATAGACTAAAGCCTCTATGGTCCATTCCAAGTGAATAATGCCTTCAAACCTCCACAACAGTTAATTGTGCCTTGTCCCTAGCCCCTTATGCGGCTCTGTTATCTCACAGAACAAGCCAAGCAGCACCAGTTTAATGCTTACAGGATCTAAACACTATGCAATTGGCTTCCCCGGGCTCTGTTTCTTTTGAGGCCTATTTGGAGTCAGAGCTGCATACCTCCCGAAAACAAATTTTTGCAGCTGTCAGGAGCCAGGACAGCTGTGAAAAGAGTGAGTTGGATTAGGTTCTGCTTCCTGCACCACTCCAAAGCTCTGCCAGCATCAGTTTGTAGAACGTTTCCCACCAATGAAGGTACAAAGGGGAAAGAGTCACATGTGCTTTCTGTGGGCCTGGTGGGACCTAGAAGCTTGGCACTTAGGTACATCTTCTTGTTTCAACGTGTACCCTGAGGAGTTCAAAATTGGAATGACTAGAGGTTAAATATGAGGCACTGGGGTAGTTTTTTAGAGATCCTCGTATCTGGCCATAACTTCCCTAAGCTGTGTCTAAATTGAAATCGCCAACACCTGTTCTCTCCGCAGCATGCGATCTGAGAGAAGAGTTTCAGATTTGCAGTGTCCTCAGACATATCTTTAAAGTTTCACAATACTTCTTATATTTCCCATTCTAGATGGGCTCAGAATTAGCAGTATACATTTTCAGAAATGCAGAGATGTGAAGGGTCAGGAATCAGGTAAAGCTACCAGGATCAGCTTCATAAATTGCCAAGGGCCCTGTTCAAAACAGGGAAATGTGGGCCCCTAGTTAAAAATCATTAACATTTCATGATGGGGATAACAGATCATTTAACTAATCATGGGGCTTTGTGTGAGTACTTGCCCATGAAGCCATCCCTGCTCCCAGCTTAACCAAAGACCAGAACACATTGATGATTCTCAAATTCAAACTGTCCCATGACTGAAAACTAGATGAGTTTAATAGTTATTATGCTGTAATCCCCTATGTGATGGTTACATTTTGGAGTGCTGCAGGAAGAGAAAACAAAAGTCATCTAGTGATGCTAAAGAACCATTAGAGGTGTAATCATAGCACTCTGGGAGGCCGAGGTGGGGCGGGGGTTTGCTCAAGGTCAGGAGTTCAAGACCAGCCTGAGCAAGAGCGAGACCCCCACCTCTACTAAAAAACAGAAAGAAATTAGCTGGACAACTAAAAATATATAGAAAAAATTAGCCGGGCATGGTGGTGCATGCCTGTAGTCCCAGCTACTCAGGAGGCTGAGGCAGGAGGATCGCTTGAGCCCAGGAGTTTGAGGTTGCTGTGAGCTGGGCTGACGCCACGGCACTC
>CAUYRT010029916.1:0-20030 GCA_963574885.1 Lepilemur ruficaudatus
AGTTTGACATAAAAATTTAATTGTGGCTCCTCATGCTAGCTATTATTTAAAATAATATGTGAAAGCTTTTCAAAATTCACATGCTTGTGCCCTATCCCCAAATTTTAGTAGTGAGCAAGCATTAGATGATTTTGCTGTACACTCAGGATTGAAAACTGTTGAGCTCACAGCGGGGACATGAGACTGCATCGTATGGAACCTGTTAGGCATGCAGACTCTTAGACCTTGCCAAAGACCTCCTAAACCAGAACCTGTATTTTAACAAAATTCTCTATGTGATTTGCATGTGCATTACAGTTTGAGATGCACTGCTCTACATTATATCAACCTGCTAAAATATACACCAATAGATCTCTACTTAGATAATAAGGAAACGCTTTTGGAAGAGGCAATAGAGTCTGTGGACACATGAGTTCTGGAGTCAATCTACCTGGATTCCAACGTTTATTAGCTGTATTACCTTGATCACATTACTTATTAAGCCTCTGCTTCTGTTTACTGCATTAAAATGGGGATAATGATAATATCAAATCCATAAGGTTTCTGTGAGTATTGTTTGAAATAGAGTAAGCCCTCCATAAAGTTAGTTATTACCACTAGCATTCAGTGAACTTGGATCTGAACAGAGATGGAAGGCATCCCCCAGATCATTATCAGCTTTGCAGTAAACTCAAACAAATACTTTGTGTCACCACATGCACTCTTCATGCAGTATCTGGGTGATAAACTACTAAGGGCAAGACTCTGTGCCCTCTTCTCCAGCTAGCCATCCAGCTACCTGTCTTAGACAAACAATTCACACTTGAGATGTCTGCATGTATGATGAATTATAACAAATTTATTCAAATTACAAAGTGAAATCAGTCTTTTCTGACAGCAAATTTGATTTGGTGATTGGCTTGGCAATGAGGATTAACTTTGCCATTTAATTAGGTCAGACATTTTTCCAAAAATTGAATGAGCTAATACTGAAGGTACAAAGGTTTAACAGATATATTTTAACCACATAAAAATATACAATACTGTTAAAATGGAATATTTTGTATTACATTAATAGGAAATAAAACTCAGATGCCCACCTAAAAATGTAAGACTATTATATAGTTTTATAAAATCTCTAAAGTTTACAGATTATCCTTTGGTGATATCAGCTCAGGACCTTCACAGATGGACTTCTCTCCCAGCCTTCCTGTGGTATATAAGGTTCTGTAAGGCAGCGGTCCCCAACCTTTTTGGCACCAGGGACCATCTTCATGGAAGACAATTTTTCTATGCACTGGGGTGGGGGTGGTGTAGCGGGGATGGCTTTGGGATAATTCAAGAGCATTACATTTATTATGTACTTTATTTCTATTATTATTACATTATAATATGTAATGAAACAATTATACAACTCACCATAGGTTGAGGATCCCTGCTGTAAGGCACTGAGAGTTTCAGAGTAGAAAGTACCAATTTGAAGCCCAAAGTGCTTATCGTGGCTTAATAAAAAAGAAAAATACAATCGCATGTGGTATATGCTCTTACCTCAGACCACACGGGCATCCCAATACATTTATAATATCAGATTTCAACAATATTTATGAAGGAAAAGAAGATAGATACATAAAGCAAGCTCAGAGTTCTATATTCACAGATCTACGTTTAAGTTTTCAGTGTTAAAAAATAATACAGACTTTAACACTATAAAGCAGGGAGGTTAGTGATTTTTTAAGGCATCTTTAAGCCTTTGTTCAAAAATATTAAGGTTTAATACCATGGTTTAAAAATGACAAGGGAGTGAATACAGTGAAAATTACCATGAATACAACTGAAGAAATATCAATTAGCTTTTGATGATTCTCATTTTGTTTCATAATTATCCAACATGAATATAACTTATTGTTATTTCCCCTTGAGTTAATTAAATATAGCAGTGCAAAGGAAGAAAACTTAGGGTTTGATTGTGGTTATAATTCAACCAAAGCTAGTTTGAAGAGGCAATATAAAAATACAATATTAAAGGCCTATTTAGATGTGGAACTAATTAATATTTCTTCTTATACAATAAGTTATTTGAAAAATGTATATTTAATATATCTTCTTAGAAAAAAAGTTTATGGGCTTTTTGCTTTCATCTATGATGTAGAAAGTAAGAAATAATATTACTTCCAACCAAGGAGAAAAAGCCAAAGAAAACTACCAAACAATAACTTAAGTCCATCAGATTGCTGATATTATTTGACAAACAGCTAGAATTAAAAAAAAAAAAAAAGGATAGGACGAAGACATTGCTACCAAATAAGTGGGTAAGAAGATAGTAGGTTGGTGCAAAAGTAATTGCAGTTTTAGCATTGTTGACATTTGTCATTTTGATACTGGCATACATTCTTAAATAGATGTGGTTATGCTACATATCATTTTAATGCACATTTCTTGCTTTATTTTTTTTTGCTAATAACTTATTACTTGCCATTTATTTTACATATATTTTAGACTATGGACATGATGTTAGACAGAAAGCAAATTAGAGTGATTTTTTTTATTTGAGTTCAAAATAGGTCATAAAGCAGCAGAGACAACTCTAAACATCAACAACACATTTGGCCCAGAACTGCTAACAAAGGTACTGTGCAATGGTGGTTCAAGAAGTTCTGCAAAGGAGATGAGAGCCTTGAAGGTGAGGAGCACAGTGGCCAACTACTGGAAGTTGACAACGACCAATTGAGAACAATCATCGAAGCTGATCCTCTTACAACTACACGAGAAGTTGTGAAGAACTCAAGGTGAACCATTTCTACGGTTATTCGGCACTTGAAGCAAATTGGAAAGGTGAAAAAGCTCCATAAGTGGGTGCCTCATGACTGACCAAAAATCAAAAAAAAAAATCGTCATTTTTAAATGTCCTTTTCTCTTATTGTACACAACAGCAATAAACCATTTCTCAATTGGATGCTGACATGCAATGAAAAGTGGATTTTTTATGATAACCAGTGATGACTAGCTCAGTGGTTAGACCAAGAAGGAACTCCAAAGCACTTCCCAAAACCAAACTTGCACCAAAAAAAAAAAAAGGTCATGGTCACTGTTTGGTGGTCTGCTGCTGGAGTGATCCACTACAGCTTCCTGAATCCTGGCGAAACCATTCCATCTGAGAAGTATGATCAGCAAATCTATGAGATGCACCAAAAACTGCAATGTCAGCAGCCAGCATTGGTCAACAGAAAGGGCCCAATTCTCCACGACAACTCCCGCCTGCATGTCACACAACCAACGCTTCAAAAGTTGGACAAATTGGGGTATGAAGTTTTGCTTCATCTGCCATATTTACCTGACCTCTCACCGACCAACTACCACTTCTTCAAGCATCTCTACAACTTTTTGCAGGGAAAACGTGTCCACAACCAGCAGGATGTAGAAAATGTTTTCCAAGAGTTTGTGGAATCCTGAAACATGGATTTTTACACTAAAGGAATAAACAAACTTATTTCTTATTGGCAAAAATATGTTAATTGTAATGGTTCCTATTTTGATTAATAAAGATATATTTGAGTCTAGTTATAATGATTTAAAATTCATGGTCCTAAACTGCAATTACTTTTGCCACCAACCTAACATAATTCAGAATAATCATTGGAGATCAATGTGAGCTGGAATGTTAGCTTTACTTCTGACTAGCTTATCTCAACCCTTCACACTAATAGCCTGAGGGAATAAGAGGTATGCCTATTTCCATGCATGAGTACTATTTGCTTTGGTCTTTGCTGATCTACATACCAATGTTTGACATTCAATCAAAAATTTAAAAATCTACCAAAAAAGGGAAAAAAGAGACAAGATAATCCATAGAACCAGACTCATAGATGACCTAAATGTTAGATTTATTGGACAGGGACTTTAAAATAACTATGTAAACTGTGTTGAAGATCTAGTACAAAAGGTGAAGAATATGTTTTAATGGATAGGGAACTTTAGCAGGGAGATAAAATCTATAAGAAAAAGTCAAATGGAAAAGCTAAAAATAAAAACACAATACAAGAATTGAAGAATTCCTTCAGTGGATATATAAGCTAAGGAAAAAATCAAAGTTATGTCAGAAAAAGTTAGCCAAACTAAAATACAGATAGGAAAAAATAAAGGAGATAAAATTAAAGAAACAAAAACAAAAACAATAAAGAAAAAAAAACCCAAAAAAAACAGAGCATCAAGAGTCGTGGAAAAATATCAAAAGATTTTGATGTCTTTCAGTCCCACAGAGAGAACTAATAAGGAACAGAGCATGTGTGTGTGTGTGTGTGTGTGTGTGTGTGTGTTTGTGTGTGTGTATGAAAAACTGCTACTAATAATGAAAAAAATACACCCAATATCAAAAGAACTCAGGAAGATGCTAGGGTACGAAATTGATATACAAAACCCAATAGCTTTCTAATATTCAAATAACCCATTAGAACTGCTTAGAACACAGATTGGAAAATTGTGGCCTGTGGGCCAAATCTGGCTGACTGCCTACTTATCCAAATAAAGTTGTGTTGGGACAAAACCATACACATTAATTTAATACTTCTTTGCACTCCAATGGCAACAGAGGCCATTTGGCCCTTAAAGCCTAAAATGCTTATTGGCCATTTACAGAAAAATATTTTGCTGACACCTCAGTTAGAAGATATAGTGGAAGGAGAGATCTCATTTATGATCAAAGTAAAAATCATAATATATAGGAGAAGATATGCAGAATTCCTAAAGGACACAAAACTTTGAAGACTTAAACGAAAAGGCATACCATGTCCTTGCATCAAAAGAACTCAATGTGACAAAATGTGACATCAAAATTAGCCTACAGTAGAAGTATAATCCCAATAGTAATAACAATAACATTTTACAAAAATGTATGACCTTCAACAACTAAGTGTGTATCTTTTAAAAAGACAAACAAAATTTAATAGTGGTAGTTGTCTATAAAAAGGGGAAAAAAAATAAGGGGGAGACATTTTAATAGATATACTTTTTTGCTTTTTGAATTTTGTTTAAATATTACCTATTTAGAAAGATTAAAAATCAAAGGTTAAAATTTAGTTAAAAAACTAAATGAAGTGATATACAATATTCAAATATGAAATCATAGCATATAACTAGGACAATTATCTCAAGTCATTTGGCAAATTCAAAGCTCTATCCATCAGAGTTTTATCTGATATTTTTGTAAAACTCAACAAAGTATAAAAATTAATATTGAATAATTTCTGGTTTATGAATAATTAATTAAACTGTGACTAAGAATTAAAAAGAGTGGGAATTTACACAGATTTTAAGACATACTGCAAAGACATAATGTTAAAAACTATAGATTAATGTGAGAGGCAGGAGCCCAGATAACTCAGAAATAGGTCTTTATATATTTTCAAATTTGATACATATAAAAATTTGGGCAAAGCAATGGGCAAAATATGGGATGCTTGATAAATTGTGCTGGGAAAATCCAGGTGTGACATTAAAAAAAGTAAAATTGGATCCTGATCACAGACTCCAGTTGGATTAATGATCTAAATGTGAAAGGAGAATTATACATTGATTAGTAAAATAAATAGGAAAGTACTTTATAAACCACAATTGGGAAAAGACTTATTAGATAAGAACTAAAAAAGGATAAGTCATAAGTTTACGAAAACCCAGTATTTCAAAGTTAAACATTCTGTTCAACAAAAGTTAACAGATGAAAATACAAGCTATTTTGATTGATAAATATTAACAGATTACAGAACTAGAAAGTTATTTTAAAAGATTAAAATCAACAAATGATTGATTACAACACAAATTTTGAGTAGGGTTGGTACTGTCTCCATGGTAGTAAAAGTGGTATCTTAGGTGTGAAAACAATTGCTTTTTAATATATAAAGCACAGATATACTTGCAGGGCATAAAGATACAAAATGTATCTGTGGCATTAAAATTTTATAGATTGAGGCTCTTAGGAAAAAATGTTTGTAAAGGCTTCTTAGAAAGGGTGATAAGAAAAAAAAAGGAAGGAAGAAAGAAACACTGGATTAGAGAATATAATAGAATTCTCTTAAGTGGCGGTGGAAAAGCAGTAACACTGATAGAAAAACCAGGCAAAGGATATTTGCAGGCAGTTCACAGAAAAGCAGTTCTAAATATTCAAACTTATTTACAATAAAATTTGCTAATTTGAACCCTATGAAACCCATCTGAGCAGCAAGTGAGGGAGGGCATAATACTAAATGTCAGGCAGGATATGGGGAAAGTAAACGTGGTGTACCACTGGCAAGAGTATCCATCTGGACACAGCCTCACACTATTTATTTAAGTTGAATATGTTTAGGTCTAGGATTCACAATCCCAGATCTATACCTGAAAGAAGTTCTCAAGAAGTTGGAAAGAGTACCTACAAAAAGACTACATCATTTTGCTATTTTGTATGGGGAAATTGGTAGCAAACTAGATAGCTAATGCAAGTTTACTCATTTACATAAATAAATTGCAGCAGACGTCCCCTATGGAAATACATGCAGCAGGTGGAAACAAGTGGATGAATATACTTAGGGCCAGATAGATAAATTTCAAACACAGATTTAACTTTAAAATTCTAAAATGCTGAACAACATTCATGGCCAATAACATTTAGGTAAATTTAAAACATACACTCACGTTAAACAATATTACATTCTTAATATAGATGCATGCACATCGAATTGGTGCCAATGGGGAAAAAGAAATAGAAGTGAGGATCTAGGATGAAGGGGAAAAATTAAAAAGGAGTCTATATGACCCTTACCACACTTTATTCTCTTTATTTCCATAGAAACTATCATCTTCTAATATCATACGTAATATACTTATTTTGTTTGTTATTTAAGATCTCTTTGTGCTAGGAGGTAAGGTTGATAAAGACAAGGTTTTCTTTTCTTTTTTTTTTCAAAGTGTCTCAAATAAATTACATTTTAAATCGCCACAATGCATAACACATAGTAGGTGATGAAAATAATTTGACAAGTTATTAGTAAATGAGTGACAATAATTTGCCATAATTTGCTTTATCAGTTTACCTCTCCCAGGCTTGCTCAGTTGAAACAGCATGCCTCTCCTCAGTGGACAGCTTCCTGAGCTGAACATATGGTGAAGCCTGGCTTCTACGCTTCCTGTAATTCAGAAAGTGTTGCCAAAATGCAGAGCTGTGCCAAGAAACCTCTGGCTTCCTAAGCTTGACAAGGCTTTCTGAGGCAGTCAGCCAGTAGCCTTTATATTCATCCTTGTCACTGAACAGATCTACATGTCCAAACATCATCCATATTTTCAATATGGATACAATATCATAACAAATTGTCCTTAAGCTACAACAGCATTTTTAGGTCACAGTTATACATAGTGCTAGGTATGGATGCTATACAAATTCTTTGCCAGTAAGTTGTCAAAAATCACTTTAATATCCATATATATCTATATATAGGCACAACCTAATTGCAACCCCCTAAATTATAACCACAGAAAAGTGACTTTTTAGGTAAGCTTTTCCCATCTCTCAGGGTAAGAATCAACACTTCAATTTGCAATGTATATTTTCGAAACCTGTGCAAGAATCTGAAAGATCTAAGCTTTCCTATAATTAGTTTTTGTGTGTGTTATAATTGACACCACCTGTTAGGATCTTAGAGAAAAGGCCCTAATTAAAAAAAGAATAAAAGCTAAATATGCCAAGGAGGACAAATTTTCACTTATTGATTATAGCTTTCTGTTTGCAATACTTTTCTGTTTTAGATTCAGTTTCCTCACTGGTCAAACTTGCTGATGATTCACATGCTAAACATCATTCTAACAAACATGACATCTGTATGGTTGTTGGGAATAGGTAAACTTTTCTGGGTAGATAAACAAGATGATGTAGTGGACATCTTTCATACATGGCTCCCTAAAATGAGTTGAATGCTCAACAGTTTGATAGATTCCCTTTTGTGCGAATCAAATGTTTTTAATGTATCATACCAAAAATGAACACCCCAGTTTATTTCTGGGCCTCACTCATTCCTAGCGTACAGATAGGTGATATGAGTGCAAGTGAAATGTACCCATTCTAGACTTTGATTCAGAATAGGTTATGCAGAGGCAGAAAGCATCCATTTTGCTGGTGCTGGTCACAGTAGAGGTGACCTCTTTCTGGATAAAATCATGGTGGCAGCACCAGCCTCCTTGCTAAAGGGGATCTAGAATGATTCCACAGTATTTCTGCCAGAGTTCTTGGAACCTTGGTGCAGAGTCAGTTCTATTGCAAGAATCTCTAAGCTATAGAATAAATACACTGTAATAAAAGTGTCATCTCAATATATGTGAAAAATAAAATAAATACTCTAGGCAATAAAATTATGCAAAGTCCAATGACAAGTATTTTTTAAAGCTCTTTATTGAAACCAGTAATAAAACATAGGTAAAGCACTTGGTACCAGTTACTTAGTAAGCCTTATATGTATAACCACTAGGTGGCTATTTAAATGTTTTACATTAGAACTCAAAACATACATATACACATACAAAATGGAAACAAATATATCATGAAATAATATGTATCTTTACAATACTTCAATTCTGCTCAAGTAAAAAAAAATCATTGCAACACATTCAATAACTCACTAGCGTGATCCACAATATATAAAATATTGTCATAGAATGACCACACAGGATTTAAATATATTAATTAGTGAGCACTAGTGGCAACTAGGGTATTTGCGTAACAATTCTAACGTTTAGACGGTAATGACACAGGTAGTAGTTCACTCATTCATTCATTCATTTATAGTGTCATGCTTTTCCCACCAATTGCTCTCTAGTGCCCTCTCAGAGACAGAACCAAGCCTTGATTTATTAATAGTGTGTCTATTCCTTTTTTCCATGGAGTCAACCTGTAATAGAAGGACACATATCCAAGTAAAACAAAGAATTGGGAAGCATGGAACAATGATTGAAAAGGAGATTTTTAAATTGTTTTATGCATATTGGTTTTTTTTTCTTCAAACAAATTCATAATTATTACAGCAAGTTTTCAAAGTAGAGATGAATAAAAAGAAGAAAATAGAAATCACTCATTAAATCACAAACTAGAGATTATTACGTACAGTAGTCTGAGCTTGATATAGAGAAAAAACCATATACTCCCATGCAAATGAGAAACAAAAAAAGAAAAAGAAACCACACAGTGATTTAATCAGGGAAAGTTTAATATAAAATTATTACATCATGATGAAAGAGTAATTACAGGATATAGGAAAACTTTTATATCTCTGGTTCCCTAGAGCTAGAGAAAAGTACTCATAGAAATACAAGCTTGGAACTGGACTCCGTTCACCAAAGCTGGGGTTCAAACTTCATTAGAGAAGATGTAGTTATAATCCACTGGATGACAGACAAATTTACCAGCATTCCCAGACCCAACATGGTGTGTAGTGATAAGACAAGTAGGAAGCAATTCTCACTGAGTAGATTAGATACAGGTGATCCACAGCTGGTAGTTGGATATATGGGTGTGTAGAGTGACTCACGGCCCAGGGACAACTTTCTGGGATACAGGTGAAGTCAGGCAAGCTGTAGTTGGTGGCAGGGTACATGGGCATTCAAAGGGAGTAGGGGAACAGGCGTAGTGGGATCACTGGAACACACAGTATCCCTATTGGGAGGGCCACAGTGTCAGGAAGACTGCAGCATATATTGAGGGGTTAAAATGGAGCTGAGAGGCAACAATTAATAACTAGTGATACACAGTACAACTAATATTTTTATTTCTACCTCTCCATTCTTTGATATATAGTCCCTTGTACTCTGCTATATATGCTGCCTGAAACTTATTATTAACAACATACTATGGTCATGCCCCATAATTTGCTTTAGGAAAGGTATTTTTTGCTTTGGGATAGGTATTGTCAATATCACTTTTCATATTGCAGTATTAGTATTAATGTAACAGTGATAAAATGAGATAGACTGTGTTCATCAATAGGAAATGGAATAAATTACAGGTTATTGATATGATGGCACACTATATGTCATTAAAGTGATATTGTAGAATAATATTTTTGGTGTGAATAGTTGCCCATGATATGACATGATTATGATGTAATCTCATTGCTATAAATAAAACTGATATAAATAAAATTTGTGCATGCATAAACACAAAAATTTCAAAGAATAATCTGCAAATGATTGTCAATAGTTATCTCTCACAGGTGTGGCCATGAGAGGCTTTTATTGTTCTCTTAAAAATGTGTTGATATTATCTAAACTTTTAGATTGAGTGCATGTTACTTTTATAATAAATAAAGACAATTTTTAGTTAAGAAAGAAAACTTTCAAATAAAAAAGACAAATTTAAGTTAAAGAAGAAAGCATTCAATTGTGTTAACACATTACTTCTAAAAATCTGTCACTTAGAAAATCACCAACTTTCTTTTGTGATTAAAATGCTATAAGCTATAAGCCTGGGCAATATAGTGGACCCTGTCTCTACAAAAAAACAAACAATTTTATCTTTCATATAGTATTTTTTTCAGCATACTGATTGCAAACTGGATGAAGATATCTGGTCCACTGAAACTCATTTTTCACATTTTGGAAGAAGGAATGTTATTTACTGTAATAGATAATAAATTCCTACAAGGAAGCACTAGGGTAACATTAAACTGACAGATTTGCAATAACAGCAATTTCATTATAATTGTATCAACACATTCCTTCTAAGAGATGTCAATAACAAAGCATTTACTCAATTATCTGCTTTTACAACAGGCGTGTGGATATAAAAGAATATTTATTTGGGGGTGTTTTGTAGTTAAATATATCATTACTATTATTTAAAAAAGTAAATTACCTTTATTGATTACACAAATATAATGATTAAATTCTGCTAGAAAACAGACATAATCATCTATTGAGCATCAATGTAGTGAAGCAAAACTGTTTTGAAAATACATTGTACATATTGATCAATTAATGCTCAAAATTTTATTTTGTGAAATTATAATAATCATCTTTAAATTTCTTCTCGTCTGTTATTTGATGTTTTGTTTTCTCTCTCGGAAGCTAAGATCTGAAAACTGTGTCTATTATAAATTCAAACTTTCCAGTCTTTATTCAATTGATCAGTTCAAGAGTTCTCTGACCTTCAAACATGCAACTCAAACTGATTTTTTTAAGACAATTTATTCTTTTTCAATTATAATAGATATAGTATCTGTATTTTTAGGATTACATTTTAAGGACATATAGAATGTAAGTCTCAAAGATAAAGTATCAGAGCTAAATCCATCCATGACAAATTCATCACTACATTTGTGCCTATTTTTTAATCTTTTTTTTTTATGTTTAGTAAAGTAAAATAGTTCAAACAATGTCTTTTAAAAATAGCCCAAATAATGTCATTTTTTTCTTTTCTCATTAAAAAATTGCAGAGGGGTTTTTATTGACAAGAGCTATTAATATAATATTATTTCACATATCTAGAAAGAGTGAAGCTCAGTATATCAAAAATCTAAAAAGAATGTTAAGGTACTTTTAAGTTACATAGACTTATTTTCTCAGATCTAAAAGGAAGGCTTTTATTTTCTTCTTCATGGCCACAAGTTATATAAAGGGAGTCTTTCAGGCATAGAAAAGAACGAAAAATCTTAGTTTATTTTCTATAAGAATAAAAGGAACAATTGGCCTTTGAAATATAGAGAAACAAAGAGAAAACCAAAATAAGATCAATTAGCTTTGGCATGATGCCTCACATAAAAGGTACTGTCAACGTCTCTCCTTCCAAACATCAGGAGTCTCTTTTCGGAATGTCTACCTGATCACTGAGGCTCAAGCTGAAAGTTGCCTCCTTGGTTTCACTGGTAATATTAATAAATGACTGTACACAGCTACACTGAATAGTTGCTCTGGGGAGTATCTGTGTTCTCTGCTAAAATTAATTTCATTTGCAGATCCTGCATTTTCATTTATATTTCTTTCACATATGGAAACATATGGAAAACATAACAAGCATAAAGAAAATTAAAGGGAATATCACTCTGAATGGAATTGCAGGTCACATTTGTTTCTATAATTGAAGGTGCTGTGTTTTGGTGACAGACAATATTATTTGAAACTTTATTTAAAAACAGAGATAGAATTGACATATATTAAAACCCCAAAGTGTATTGGAAAGAGAGTAACTTCTGGAGTCAATTGGATCAAGATTGAGTCAAGTACTACAAAATGTGTGGCTTTGGCCTAATTACTTAACCTCACAGAGCTTCAGTTTCTCCATCTGTAACAATGGGAAATAGTTGCATAGGGATGCTGTAATATGGGGGATAATGGCCATTAGGATTAAGTGAGATAATATATGAAAGCTGATCACAAAGCTTAGTGCATGTAAGTTATTAATATGTTATCATTTTATTTCTAGAATACCAAAATAAGAAAAGAAGCTAGATATGATTTAGGTAATGAATATATATATATATATATATATATATATATATATAGCATTGAAACTCAGTATAGCAGCATATAAATTAGCAAAGTGGGCCTCTGCTTTATAAGCACTCTACTTCTAAAGCTCTCAGTCATTTTGCCATTTCATTTTCACCTACTTTTCTTGCTCCCTGTTCAAATCTCATTGTTTTCAGATATTTCCATTTCCTTCATTTGAAACTCATGACAAATGTATTAAATTATTTTTCTACTGTGATTATATCTCTTAAAATGTATTACTCAGAAATATATAAATAATCTTATATTGTTCTGATATCCTACACTGGTATTAAGATCTTACTAAGGTTGGGAGTTATTCCAATAAATGGATAGTGTGCATAGATAATTATTATTAATTAAATTGACCCCAAATCCTCTCAGAAGACAAAATAGGAATTTATTAGACAATATTATGAGAGTGAATTGGGATATAAAATAAACAAGACAAACTCTCATTTGGAAGGCTGATAAAAATAAAACCAAAAGAAAAAAATAAAACTAGTGAACAAAATGTCCACAGAGGACTTTGAGAAAATCTAACATATTCCTGGAATCTAGAATCTAGACAATTCCGGGAAAGACCTGAGAAGTCCCTCTCTCACTTCTAGCTGACTTTTAGGCTTTGTAGGAGCAGGAAGTGAAGGCTAAGGCAGAAACCACCGAGGTCACCAAAGTGCTGAAGAAAACACTATCAACTAAGAATTCTATAACCAGCAATATTATTTTTAAAAATATAGGAGAAGTTATGAAATGAAAGCATATGGTTTCACATACAAAAAATCAGTTAATGTAACACATCATGCTAATAAGGGAAAACTGAGAGAATTTATTACTAGCAGAGCTGCCCTATGAGAAATACTAAATGGAGAGTCCCTTGTGCTCAAATGAAAGATCACTAGACAGTAATGCAAATCCACATGGAGAAATAAAGAATGCAGACAAATGAACAACATAGGGAAATATATAAGACAATATAAATATATTTTTGTTTGTAACACTTTTATTTTTCTAACTTGTTTAAAAGACAACTACATGAAGCAAATATGAGGATGGCAGATTATTCCCATCATTTTATTTTATTTGTGTTCACATGAAAATATGCAATTGGTCATTACCCACTAGTCAAGAGAATAAGTAGGTAAGTGGAAAACATAATTCTTTTTTTTTTTTTTTTTTTTTGGAGACATAGTCTCACTCTGTTGCCTGGGCTAGAGTGCTGTGGCATCAGCCTAGCTCACAGCAACCTCAAACTCCTGGGCTCAATCGATCCTTCTGCCTCAGCCTCCTGAGTAGCTGGGACTACAGGCATGGGCCACCATGCCTGGCTAATTTTTTCGACATATTTTTAGTTGGCCAATTAATTTCTTTCTATTTTTTATTAGAGATGGGGGTCTCACTCTTGCTCAGGCTGGTTTCAAACTCCTGACCTTGAGCGAACCTCCTGACTTGGCCTCCCAGAGTGCTAGGATTACAGCCATGAGCCGCTGCACCTGGACTCATAATATTTTTTAACTTACAAATAATTCCAGAAATAAATCAATAAGTTATCATCTAGCTCTCTGATAGGTTTCATAGTTTAAAACACACACACATACACACATAGTTTTAACATTATGTTTTAAGATATTTCTATTTTTAAAATAGCAATTATTAATAATTTCATTAGTCCTATAAATATCAAGCTTTATAAAATTCATTCTTACTAAAATACAACTTTTTAGTAAGCAAACTATGTTTATAATAGTATATTCAATAAATGATGGAACTCAGCAACTGACAACTGAAAGTTGTCAGATTGAGGTTTAGATCTGTTTTAAAGTAGGTCAATGTGATGATATCTGCCAAATTTTTCCAAGTTGGCTTTTTTAGGGGGAAGGGGATACCTTAAAATTATTAACTAACTCAAAAGTAGGTCATCTGTAAATGCTAGGTTGATGCCATGCTTAATATTAATGGAATAAACTTTACTTTTCTCAGTTT
The DNA here is from genome assembly GCA_963574885.1 of Lepilemur ruficaudatus. Taxonomy (NCBI): domain Eukaryota; kingdom Metazoa; phylum Chordata; class Mammalia; order Primates; family Lepilemuridae; genus Lepilemur; species Lepilemur ruficaudatus. The sequence continues at coordinate 14,458 of CAUYRT010029916.1, forward strand.
GAGCATATTTCCTTGCAATGAAAAATAAATACAAGTGGCTATAAAATATGAAATACATTCTCAAAAAAATTTTTCCTACCTTCTATTTTCAGTGCATTCAAAGTTAATTGTATAATCTTTGTATGACTGTAACTGTTACTGTCCTAGGGCCGTACATGAGACACAATGCTAAAACTGGCGTTTCTAAAGCACCCAACCACCAGCTTTTCAAGATAAATGGGACACTGGAGCGTTGTACCATTTGATAATTTTTACGCTAGGCTTTATTCCTATATCATGATGGCCGTTTAGTTTGGAGGCCAACAGATAAGAACAAGATCCTCTTTAGAAAGCAGTTATAGGTCCTGCTGGTGTTCAGTGCCTGTGGATTGCTGCCTGGTTAAGCCAAAGCTCCCTCACTCATTGGCAGGAAGTCTTTCCAAGCACTAAAAGTTTGTCAAAATTACTATTTTTTTTTTTTTGCCCTTTCTTTCTTTTTCAGATGGTTCCAAAATTTTCACCAGGAAGTTGAGAACCCCAAAGTGTGCCCTTATCTCCTTCTTTTCTATTTCTTAGTAAAGAAATAATGGAAGTGTCAGGGGTAGAAATGTACAAAACTTAAATTTCATAGTCTTTGACCCAGTTATTGTTCTTAGATCATCCTCATCTAAGACTCTGAGATGCACACAAATAAATGCACAAAGTATGTCATTATAGTAATATTTATAAAACAATTGAATTGTTTTAAAATCTAAAAGAATTAGATTAAATTCATAATTAAATCATATTCAATTAAAGAAGAAACTATTACAAGGCCAATAAAATTAAATTTCTAAAAGATTTCAATAATTTAAAAAATGCTTATGATATAAAGAAAATGCAGAGCATAGAATCATAAACACCTACAGACATATATATACACATACAAAGAGGATGATGTCATTATATGAAAAACGAGGTGAGAAACAATAAAGAAATATTACAGTTAATGATTTCCTCATGGTTTTGACTTTTAGATTTCAAAATTTCTAAGAGTTAAACATTAAAAATATAAGTAAGAGCAAAACCTGGAAAAGTAATAACAGAAATTTAATCATTTTAGTTCCTTAAAGATTTGCATTGGTTCCGTGATAGCTATAGGATAATCCAACTCCTTAGCATTAGATACAAGACCCTTGATGATGTGACTATCCCTTATAGTTGTAGTCTCACATTAACATTTTTTCATTGATGTAACTTATCCTATAGCTACTTTGAACATTATGCTATTTGATGATCCCTCTTCCTTAAAACTCACTTTTCTTTTATAGATCCCTAATTCTTTATATTGGCAAACTTTTATTCATTCTTTATGATCCAGTCCAGGTATCCTCCCAATGTTAGATGAGCTATATTTGGGTCATGTTTATGTTTTATAGAATTCAATGTAATAGCATTTCTCCAGCTTTTTGCCATGCATAAGTATGATCAGAATATAATTAACATTTTCATTCAAATAATTGAACAGGGTGGGTCTCTATGTCAGGCATTATTTACTTTCTCTTACACTGAATGAATAATCTGAGCCAATTTTTTTATTCAATTAAGTAGGAATTCTTCTATCCTTCCTACCATTCATCTAGTATTGCTCTGTCCTATCCACAAAACACTAAGCCATCCTTGTCAAAGACTTGCTACACTTTAGATACACTTTACTGACAACTTTCCCCTATTCTACCCACTGGTATGATAGCCTTATAAAACATATGGAACAAGGTTATTCTGATATTTTTCATTTTGGCTTTCAGAGGGCAAAATTTCTTTCCAAATGATTTTCTAGCAAAAATGTTATAATTGCTTGTATAATCACTATTAGTAATAACAGCAATAAATTTAATATATAACATAGCCCCAAAATAAAACAACCATCTTGACAGACACATTATAGTCTTTAACCTCCCCAACACTTTTCTAGGCAGAGGTAATTTTCTCTGTTTTTAAAGAGAAAACATTAAATCCCAAAGAGTTTAATCTCTTTAAGGACATACAGTCAGAAATAATCTGGTCCAGTATTCAAATGTACATTTGTCTGGCTCCAGAATCTGTAACTCTGCACCAAACTACATAAAATTTAATGCATTGATATTAAGCACATCAGTTCACTTTATTTTTTTTGTTGTTGTTGTTATTATTACTTTATCATCTTGGAACAAGAGACCAGAGCAAAAATAAAAGACATTGAGTTTTTAAAATTCATATAAAATGGCACTTTTTTCAATCTCTATGGAAGATAATTTAATAAACAGAGAAATGCTTACATTAGAACAAAAACACTGAGGAAGAATAAATAATTTTCTGACTCTAACAGTCAGAATAGGCTACCAAGAGATGTTCTGAAATACTTGTCCTTGGGGAACATTTATATAGAACAGAAGGCCGTCTGGATGGTTTGAGTGCTAACTTGCATAGCATTAACCAGCTAAACCATATGACCTCATGAATTCCTTCTGGTAATATGGCTCCATTTCAATGGTGTTCCTCTCTTCCACATATAAATTGCTTTTTCAAGGGAAATATGACAGGCAAAGATTTTCTTATTAAGTCATCTACATTGTTATGTATAAGAGGAATACTTTGGTTAAAATGTTTCTTAAAATTGTGGATATTTTCATCACTTTTAAAATTTATATTTAAGATTTTAGTTCTCTGTCCAGAATAAACACTTGTTAGAAATAAATTATCTGACATATTTGATGCATAACAATCAAACCTTATTGGTCAGCCAATGGTTACTTTACTAAAATTTAGGTTGATCTATTAAGGTTAGTGCCATGTTAAAGAAAAAATATATTTATTTTCTCAGAATAATGGTTTTATACTTTTAGTTCTACTTAAGATTCATAATTATTAGTAAGTATATATAAACAGTAATTAGCTTTTTATATCATGAGGATACATTCTTAAGGCAATCCTATCAGTCTGGGAGGTTGGCATTTCCAATTTGATATATAATGTTAATTTCTAGTCAACTGGTATTCTGTATGTCAAATTCAAGAAAGATCAAAATAAAGTAATGGCTCAGGCCTCTGGTGAAAAATTGTATGGCTGAAAACAAGGGTGTGAATAAATTGACTACCAACAATATAAATAATAATTAACAATCAAAATTAGTCAATGGAAAATAATAAATGACTAGATAACATTCTTCTGCTTTTTTCTCCAATTACTGATTGACAAATTAAGCCTGTTATCTAATAACAAAGCATAAATAAGGGATTTAAGGTTATTTAATGAAAAATTGCTTTGAGAAGATCAATTATCTAATGTCATAGAAAATTGAATTAATGTAGTTTCCCTGACAATGATGACCTTTGGAATCTTAAACCTTTTGCTTGGACCTGGAAATACGCTATATCTTTGATGTTTCAAATAAGCTAATAGATTGGTATTATTATCTTCATTTTAAGTTGAGAAATCAAAGTTAGGAAAAAAGCCTAACCCAAGTTCACCCAAGTAGAAATTGGAAAAGAAAGTGCCATGCATGTGTCCCCAAACACTGTGACCTGGGAATAAAGAGGCTGAATATAGACTTTTAATTATTTTATAATTAACAAATTTACACAGTAATTTTCTCAAAATATATACAGAAGCAAGATGTCTGCAATTACTCTAAAATGTTCATATAATTCCCCATTTGCCTCTCAGATATTCAGTAATGGTTGCTTGTGTGAATTTTTTTTTTTTTTTTATTTTTTGGTGGAAAATGAGAGAAAGGAGATCTCATTCTGGTGTGGATGAATTCCACACCTGGCTCAGTGGGTGCACCAAGTGGGCATGTACAGGACCTTGAGGCAGTTCATATGCTAAACTCACTTTGAGGTGGCTGGATTTCTGAGCCAGAGGTGACCATTAAGTCTCAACTTCTGTACTTCCACACAAACGTACGTAAATATGGAAATGTCAGGAAATCAATGGAATAAAAGTTGAGGTTTTTAAGACAATCTCATTTAGCTCCTCATGGTTACAAGGAGACCACAGAGAACTCTATGAAACTTCTGCACTGAAACTAATATAGCCCTAATAATATTTTTGACATTCTAGAATTATTATATATGTCTTTGTGTTCAAACCAAGGCAATAATTATTCTAATCAAAAGAAAAATCTAGATAGCATTTTAAATATTCTAGATATATCAGGAAAATTACATCCTAAAGTAATTATGCCTAAGAAACGAATACCAAAGTATTTCATCTGGTTAGGACATGGAATGTACTACAAATTCTGCAAATTCTACAGAGTTGTTTATTGTAAAAAAAAATAAGTGAATAAATAAGTTATTGCTTTGAAGAAAAAAATCATTTTCCACAATCCCTCCACAATGGCCTTATAACTAGAGAAGGCAATTATATTTACAAAATAATCACACAAATTAGATTATATTTTGTGGATTGGAAAATTTACCAGACCCTTCACTATATTCTAAGCTGTTAACTCTTATTTCACATACTATTATAGTATTTCACATACTATTAATAAAATCTGAAACTCTGATCATTAGAAAAGCATTTAATTATAAAACATTGGTTAGTTTAATTGAATTTAGATAATTTCTATCCAATTTTCTATTCCTTGGTAGTTAAGTCATTAGCCTATCTAAAGAGATCTCAAGAAACTGGCATTTTGGAACTTGGAATTTAACAAAACAAGTAAACAAAAGAACTTAGTCTAATTCATTTTTCACCTTTATGTATCTAATGCATAGATTTCTTAAATTAGTTTTCATTGATTCCTCTACTTTGTTTAGCAAGTCAAGGCACAATAAAAAATAGACCAGCATCAAAGCATTCTGCCTTCTCCACTGATACATTCCCAACACAAGGCTGGTTTGGATAATATTTGTGGTTTTGATTATTCCTCAAAAACATACACCATTGTAGCATGTTCAACTCTGAAGTTGGGCATTCAAAATAGTCATTTATGATTATGAGTTTGAAAAGTCTTTCAGAATCTTTCAGTGCTCTTATTAAAACATTAATTTGGATTTATAGAAGCATTTTTAATGTCTTGCAATCACCTCCAATATCTAATTTTTTTCATCACTAATCAGTTTTCCAAGTTGGAGGGAAGGACAGAGAGGCAATGGGAATAAGCATTCATGGAGTGCTTTCTATTGTGTTTTGCCATTGGCAGGTGATTTGGCTTTTGCATGTTCCCAAAGGTCACTTGTTTTTAGCCAATTAACTTTTTAACCCATTAAACTGTTCCTTTTCAATCATAAACATGGATATTGACAGGTAACCTGTGGATAATAACTATTTTTAAAAAGTGTTGACATATGTGAGAATTTCTCTAATTAAATTACTTTAAATATTTATCTATTCAAAATAAACATTGTAAGAGGTATGAAAATGGAACTTTGCGTAAGAATTTTTTTGTTTTTTAATTGGGGGAAAACCACAAAGCATTTAAAGTGCAATGTTTACAGTCACAATTTGTAGTGAGCTGATTTCCCAAAATATATTACCACTCAAGTTGACTTATCTTGTTATATTTAAAAACCTACTCTGTCAAAGTAGTCCAGAGAGTACATACATAGTGCTCCAACTGTATCTAA
>CAUYRT010029917.1:0-32662 GCA_963574885.1 Lepilemur ruficaudatus
GTAAATTTACCAAGTTGTACAGCTATTCACACAAATCACTTTTAGAACATTTCCATTCTGTATTTCTTATAGGGTCAGTCTTCAGCATTGTCTTTCCTCAGTACTTATTTACCTGAGAGAGTCTTTACTACTTTTTGGAAATATATTTTTGTTTGATATAGAATTATGGGTTGATAATTTTTTTAAAAAATTATTTCAACATTTTAAAGATGTCACTTACTGTCTTCTAATTTATATAGTTTCTAATGAGAAATCTAATTCTTTGTTTCTCTGTTCTTCTGTAGGTAATATGTCTTTTTTCTTCTGGTTGCCTTCAAAATTTCCTCTTGACCTTTTGATTTCAGTATTTTGAATATAATGTGACTACGTATTTTGTTTATAATCTTATGGATGTTTTCTGAGCTTATTCAGACGAGATTGGGTGTGTTCAGGGTAGTATGGCTATAGACTCTGAGCTTGTTCAATCTGTGATTTTGTATCTGTCATTAATATTGGAAAATTCTTGGCTGTTATTTCCTCAAATATTTCTTTTGCCTTGTTCTCTCAATCTCTTCTCTCCCTATGGGATTAGAATTATGAATTCTAATCAATGTGTATGTTAGATTGATTGACACATTAATATTGTTACACAGCTTTTAGATGGTGTAGTTTTTTAAATTTTATTTTGTTTTTACTTTTCCATTCCTTTGTTTGTTTGTTTGTTTGTTTCAGTTTAGGTAATTTCTATTGATTTACCATCAAACTATTTTCAAGTTCACTGGTTCTTTCCTTGTCTGTGTCAAGTCTGATGAGCCTATAAAAGAAATTTTTCATTTCTGTTATTGTATTTTTAATTTCTAGCATTTATAGTTGTTTCTTATAGTTTGCGTCTCTTTCCTGATACCCAACTGATCTTGCATGTTGTCCACCTCTTCCATTAGAGACTTTACATATTAATCGCCATTATTTTAAATTTCCTATCTGGTAATTTCACTCTCTGTGTCATATCTGAGTCTGGTTCTGATAACTGTTTTGTCTCTTGGGAGTGTGTTGTCTTTACTTGCCTTTTTGTATACCTTGTAATTTTTGTTGTTGAAATTTAGGCATCTTGGATAGGAAAGGTGGGCATTTTATATAATTTTTATGTCTGGAAATTGGCATGTCTCTCCTTATGTTAGAACTATAATGTAGGGGATTTGAGTCAATGTAGTAAGGGTGTCATCTGGATTTTAAATTTGTTCTTTCTATGGTTACCTTTACAGCACCATTGGCTTTAAATTTCCCCAGCAATATCTTGTGTTAAGTTGGTTTGCCATAGGGTTTTTTCTTTTCCTTAGTGGGTGGTCCTATATCACGTCTGGATCTTTTTTTGTGCTGTGCCACAAGGAGGGTTTCTTTTCATGCTTTTGTTCCTCTCCTATGCCATTCCTAGCCATATTCCAATGTAATTTGTTACTTGATGCTTCTTAGCCTGTCAGTAGGGGGTGGTAGTGGGGCGTTCTCTCTCACTCACATTAAACCTTAGTCTTAGGCTAGCATGGTATTGTGTCACTAGGTCCTGGAGTGTGGACTCCTCAGTGGTCTCCATTCCCAGGCTCTACCCCTGGACCCTGTATGCAATCCTGTCCCTCTCTCAGAGGTAGGATTTTTTGTTGTTGTTGTTCCCTTCTCCCATCGGCAATTGGTTTTCACTGATGTACTAAGAGCGTTTTTGCACTTGCCTCTACAGTTTAAGACTTTGTTCCATAGGAGAGACAGAGTAGAAGAATACAGGCTGGGTTCTATGTCCCTCCAGCAGTGGCTGATCTGCACCATAAGGAACAGTTTCTTAAAACTTTCTTCAATATTTTCTGTGATTGTCCTTGGTTCATGGAGAAACACCTGAGAGAAAGTGTGGAATACCTTAATTTTCTCATCTCCTAAAAACTTCCCACATTCTCTGGGTCATACTTGGCCTCCACCAACTTGCCAACTACCTTAACTGAATTCTTTTTACTGGTGTTCAGTTGCATCTGTCTTAGGTAAGCCATTGCTTATGTCTTATCACTCCCTGTAGGCACCTGTCTTTTCTTAGATTTTGTGCTAGTTGGTTGCCTTGCAATTTCAACTTTCAATGGTTTAAAAAGAACATGTGAGTTTGTTTGGCTCTGTTTCATTATATGGGTGGAAATGACACTTTTCCAGCTCTCTCTATCCAGGGATGTAAACTAAATTTGATATTAATAAAGCATCATTGTAGAAATGATCAGAATTTCATATTTTCTTGCAAATTAACAACCAAGGGTTTTATGGGACCTAAAAAAGGAAGATATCCACAAGTAGATGAAGATGTGTTACATTTTGTTCCTAAAATACTTGCAACGAGCTTACTCTCACACTCCAAGCACTGCAACTGAAGGTAGGATAGATTGCCAAATTCTTTGGAATAGATGAAATCTTTTCAAAGCAATGAGGGGCTGATGTTCTCAATTCATGTATTGCATAGGATTATCATTAAGGCATCATGTAATGGTTTAAATAGCAGCATTTTTAATTTCGTAGTGGTTCTTAAAATAATGTGACAATTGATGGCATTCTCTGTACTGTTAGCAGTGGGGTGAGGCTTTGTGTAGGTAGAGTGGCAGGTGACTTTCAGATTGGGCATTGAGACTTCAGTGCCTAGAAAAATTTAATATATATATATGTATTTATGGAAGGCTGACGTATTAAGCTTTTCTCATATGTGATTGCCTTAAAATAAATTTATTCATGACTGTTACACTGGTAATGGGCAAAAGGGTTTCTGACAGGTTGGAATGTAGATCAGGTTTATTTTCAATGGGGGAAAATACAGACTAAAAGCCCATGGGAGGTATTTCAAAAGTAAACATTATTGTATTATTATTATTGCATTATTGATGTCTAAGAAATACAGCATGGGACATGGGTAAGTTGGGGTTAAAAGGAAGGAAAAGAATGAAAGGATAAACAAAAGGGTCAGTGAATAGAAACAGGAGAGCATCAATAATTTTGTTGAACCAGCTTCTCAATATTATTTTGGTAAATTTTTCTTCACATATTGGTTTAAAAATAATAAAGTGAATGTAAATTTATGAAACTGAACCCTTTGCTATGTATACAAAGGAAATCAATCTCTTTTGACAACCATATCACATAAACCTAGGGAGAACTCTTAATCAGTAAGTTGACCCTGCTCAATCTGCTTTGTCAGGGAGACATTAGTATGTTGTGGAATTCTATACATTGACTTCCTGGAGTAAACTGGTTCATGGTTAGGGAAAATATTTACTCACAGAAAGAGTCTTTTAGCATTTTGTCAAATCTTTATGATTCTTAACATTTTGTTTATTTGTACATTACTCTCTCAAAAACTCTGTAATAATTTTCATAGCTTTTTATGAAATAAAAATTAAGAGTTATATAAAACTGAGGCTCCATTCTTCAAGAAACACTTGCTGTCTTTATATTAGGATGTTGTTTTTAGTCATTGATTCTAAATAAAACATAAGATTTGTACATGCCACATGTTAGGGAATAAAGTAGAGTTGGGACCAGATAAATATTTGGTTTCCTTGTGTATAGTTAGTTTTATCATTCATAGAAATTCTAAGTGAAGAGATATGCCACATGCTAGTGTAATTTTTTGTAACGTATTTCTTTGGTAGTATTTTAAATAACAGGGAGTACCAAAAAACTGATCATTATGTAGGGATTTAACCTCAGCTAGCTATTTTATAACCAATGCTTTATTCCAGCTCTATAATTAACATCTAAAATTAACATTTTCAACATTACTTTAAACATTAGAGAATCTAAGTAGATATAAATACTTAAAGTACTATTGCTTTGCACTTTTTAGGCCTTTCAAGACGGAACTAAAGGCAATCTCTCTCCACGTGAAATATGGCACACTACATGCTTTGGAACTGTTTTATAGTTTTAAATATTTTTTATGCAATTGAGTATAACGATTTCCATATGTTTATAAAGAGTAAAAGGAAGGTAGCCGCAGAGATGCTGAAATGTTCTATATCCCTTTGCATTACTAGCCACATAGGAGAACTCACTCCTTCTTATCACTAGTCTATTGGTAAATAGAGTTTATTCACTTTCCTTCATACTAACCTGAAGATGCTGTTTAATGCACCATAAACAAATCTTATGAATTTTTTACATGATTAAAATGGTCATAACTATCCATGTTTCTTGCTGATTGAATCTGCCACTTCTGTTTACTAGGAAAATAAATAACACATGTTTGCTCTCTTTCTAAAAGGTTCCTATTTATTCTGTGGTCATTTCCCACTTATAATATTTCCAGCTTAATTTCATAAAACAGCTTATATGACTTGAAAAAAAAGCTTTTATTGTACATTGTCTTCAAATATTTTGCCTTTGAGCTCTAGACTTTTATTTGAAGAAATACCCAGTTTTTGTTTTCTTTTTTTTCTTTCTTTTTTTTTTGAAGACTGAATTAGAGATGGAATTTAAAAAGTGAAACAGCTGCATGCTTTGTGTATACAGACAGAACAGAAAGTATTCAGCTGTTTGAGATTTGTTTTCCTCCACTATATTAGCAATGCTTGTGCCTAATTTATAGTTGTCAAACAAAGAAAAACAAGGTTTACGGGGCATTTGTCTGTCAAAGGGCTCATTAAGATGAACAAGCATGTAGAGAAAACTGTCTAGAGAGGAAATTCCCATTGTTATCATTTCTTAAGACACGGATGCCATAAGTAACGCTATTTATTCCTCCCTTTCAGTGATTTAAGGCCTGTATAAAGTTTGATGAACATGGCTAAATCATATCTCCAACAGAGAAATTTCTAGTATGCCATGCACTCCATGTCATTTGTTTGACATACATTCAAATTGAGAGTCAAAGCCTGTTTCTACGTCATCACATTTGTGTTCAAATATAAAGCACCTTTGGTACATGCTTCAAGGCTTATCTCAAATTTCACCTCCTCTGAGGAGCTTTCTTGTTATCTGTGTTGGATATTACCTCAACCTCCACATGCTATGGTATGTTCTGCCTTCTATTATAATTATTTGTGAGGTTGTCTTATTTTCTCCACATGAGCTTCTACTCTTTAAATTCCTGCTACCCTTAAAGGAACGCATCTCTCTTGATAATAGGCCTATAATCTACAGCAAGGATTAAGGGTGGATGTTCTTCACCCATGGCATTGAAGTTGCTAGTCCGGTGTTTCCTCCACTTGGTAGAGCGGGAGCCAAACTCAGCTTGAATCAATGTCGTGCACTTACTTCAAAGCCACTGCCTGTGTAAGGAACATATGCAGTAATGGGCCAAAAATCTTCTGGAACATTTCACCTCCTTTGTAAGGTCCTAAACCATGAGGTCCACAATTTTAAGTTAGGCTTGCTATAAATGAGTTTTTCCCATTGCCAAAAGTGAGAATATTCTCACATAATAGTTTTTCAACCATCCTCTTAGGGTAAATTCACATCTAACAGGTACAATGCACACTATATGGGGGATGGGCACACTTATAACTTTGATTCAAATGGTAGAAAAGCAATTTATGTAGCCAAAACATTTGTACCCCTGTAATATTCTGAAATTAAAAAAAGAAAAAAGAAAAAAATTCCAGCTGGGTATATAGACTTCTGCTGTCAAAGTGGTCTCAACTATATGAGATTCCAACCAAAACATACAAACATATGTGTGTGTGTGTGTGTGTGTGTGTGTGTGTATAGAGTGCTGGTGAATGGTGCTAGTATTGATTATATCAGATACCATGATAAATACTTTATGTGTGTTAACTAATTTGACTATTGTAACAATCCTATGAGGTAGTATCATTCCTATTTTACACAATAGGTACCTGAGGCTCAGTCACATAAATTAGTGAATAATTGTGTTAGACCCCAAATCTAGGTTTATCTAACTTGAAAATACATACTTTTCATTACATCAAGCTCAATTCAATCCTAAATTTAGTTGTAGATGTCTCATTTTTAGAAATCTAAACTTGGTTCAAATTCATTTGTGTGAAGGAAGAGGCTGAGCTAGCTTTATTTGTAAATGGGGTTGGCAATTTAAATTATATTCCATAATTGAAATAATCTGTAGCTACTGCCATTGCATTTCCAGATGGGGCAAAAGAAGACTATGTGAAGTATGTGAACTTGAGTTATTTAATAATTAGCAAGTTTCATACTGTGAATATTCTGTGTAGTACACATGGAAAAAAATGGAAATCCAAGGTGTTTTGATCTTTTAGGAACTTATTTTAAAAAACTTGTGGAAGAAAACAAGACAACTGTATAAGCAGGGTTTAGGGAGGCCTGAAGGAAGGAGCGCCCTTTATGGAAGAGTGAGGGACCATTTTCAGGGCAAAGTCAACAACATTAAATTGCCTGAAGGTGCCTGGTGAAGTGTCATAGTATTGCCCTTGATTGTAGGGTGAGATGGTTTTGACGATACCATTGAATAGGTAACTTAGGCTGTGTTGCCAGCTGATAAAAGCCAAGTTGGTCATACACAACTATTTTGTTCCTATAGTTAGTATGTGCCACCAACAGGTAGTTCAAGGGTTAGCTACTCCTCCACAATCTCTAACCATCTGTTCTTTATTCCTACACTCTGCATTTGTGTCCCCTACACATGAACTTTTCCTGCTCCTCTCCAAAGCCAATCCTCCTTTAGTGTGGTAGGTTCCATCACTTCTCCCCTACTCAAAGGCATTGCTCCAGAAATTCTTCCATCTTTCTTTTGTTCATCAACTTTACTTGTCTCTGTATAAACTGGCTCTTATTTCTCCCTGCCCACATTTTCCCTGCCATGCATTGATCTGATTAGTGGATAGATTAGAGAGTAAACGGTAACATGATTATTTGTGAGGAAGATGATGTATAAAAAGGAAGTAAATATTTTGCATTTGGGACTGATTAAAGTTATAAGGCCTTTATAGTAATTTAGGGATGAAAAGAGATTTGAAGCTTGAGTGATCGATTCTCATAGGTTTAATATTTGTATGAAAATTTCCACTGAATAAATCACCAGGTCTGATGTTGATTCATAGCTCTGCTCAAATCATTATGGGAAAAAACTCGTATACTATTGCTTTTATAAAGGTGAAGATAAGAGGCTTTTAAGTGAATGGCATGAAATAATGGGATAATTCTTTCATAAGTATACTGCAAGGGAATGGAAATGCTCCTGAAGCTGCAGATAGTCTTAGAGTTAAAAAGCTTAGGACTCCCCGTAACTGATGATGTCACAAGAGGTGGGACATGTGAACAACTATGGAAATTTATAAGAATAAAGGCTGTAGTTTTCAAGATGTGTTGGTGATATATTTGGAATAGGTAAAATTAAAGTTTCCTGGGAATAAGACTGAGTTGCAGGCCTGGGGCAACTGTGACTCTTGTACTTGGCAATGACAGTGGACAATTGAATCTTCAGTGCTTCTGAGAGACAGATGAACTTCAGAAAACTGATGCAATGAGAAACCCAATGCCTGAAATTTAGCATAAAGTTAAAGATTAGAGGATAGATAAAACATGCATATGAAAAATGCAAAATTATTCCATTTCTCAATTTGTAGATATTTGCTGAGCAACTATATGTTGTAAATAAAAATTGTGAAAGATAAAAATGTATAAAAAATGGCTTTGGTTTTTATTCTATATGTCAGTGCGTGAGTATTTTCACTGAGCTAATCAGAGTGATTATAAAAGGGCTAAGTTCTTTAGTACCTATTGAGCAGCTATTATGTGCTTATTAATATTCTATGCATCTTCCTTGAATTATCTCATTTAATTCTTACAACAATCCTAAAATTCTGGTATTAGTATGTACCTTAATTTTTGCAGAAAGAAGTCAAGTAACTTATTCCAAGTTAGACAATCTTGCATTTATCAAGTTTCAAAGGAAAAAGTGTTCGCTCCAAACTGGGATTGTGAAAGATTTAAGTCTCATACTGGGCAATGGAGAATGAGACAAGTAGGCAAGAGAAGTGGAAAGATACTAGAGATCAGGGTATGGAAGGAATTTTGAAGGCCATGAATAGACCAGCCTGTATGGAAGGGAACTTATGTGTAAAATCAGATTAAAAATATATTTGGAAAGGGAAGTTTAACCTAAATTACAATGTGTCTATGCACTCTTTAACATCTCCCTCTTACCTATCTCTCATCTGTCTAGTTTTTCAATGCCATTGAGAGGAAGGTGATTTTAGTTCCATATTATCTATTTTATAGCTCCACATTACCTATTTGGTTGACGAAAGATCAAAGATGAAAAGAAGAGGATTTTAGTTTCCCACTCTATATCTTGTAGCAATTTGATTTTATAAAAATATGCCCAAGCTACATTATTTGGATCTAGCTCATAATTTGTGCCTAATATAGTCTACACCTCAGATATGTATGCACATAAAGCCAATTCCAAGCAACTTAAAAGTAACACAGGAAATTCAGGTTAACATTTGTCACAGTTTCCAATGGAAACAGCCTCTTCTATTTAACTTGTGATGAAATGAAAATGCTACACCTCATTTTCTCTCTTTTAGTGTAATGCCTTCTTCTATCCTAGCCAAAAATCTCACAAACTTGGACATTGCAAAGAATACTCTCTTCCTGGCCTTTATTGTGAGACACTGAGGACTGTTTTCTGTAAAGGACTTAAAAAATATGCGTTTAAGAGATGATGAATGTTGCTCAGTGGTAAATCTTTGTGTAAAAATGTGTTAAATTTTAGTCATTTTCTGTGGGATTGTAGCATCAGCAACTGGCATGAGATGAATCAGACTGATGATTCTAGTCCTTTGCAAAGCAGACAGCATGATATAATGGCACTGAAAAAAATCTCCCTTGGCAACTTTTGTAGCCATGAAGTGCAAAAGAGGTGTTAGATATTACTATACTTGGAAAGAGCAGGAGTCCTCATTTCAACTATTGAAATTATTTGAAGGTATCTTTTACCATTTCTTTCAATGCTGATAATGTAGATGATATCAGCATTTGATCTCCTTAGCAAAGTAGCCTCAAGTTAGTTTTCTGTGGAGTCCTAGAGCCCTTCAGAAGCCTAAGAACCTTTTCCACAAAGGGCCGTTAGAGCAGTATATGTCCAGATATATTTTTTTCTTTGCACACATTCAACCTTGCCAACTATCATTTCAAGAATTGAATGTTTAGGTTTTTTGCAACTCCCATAATCTTGCTTGGAAGGTCACCTTTTGTGACAGCTGAATAGATGCAATTCTTTCAGGAAAAATTTTAAGGTGAGTTATAAATTCGCAATTTTAAAGGAGACATACATGTCACAGCAATCACATAAAGCAATTTTCTGTAAGCAAGAAGTTGTAAAGGCTGTTAAGGTATGTTAATGTAGGAGTTTGAGGGATTAATTGACTGCCAGGAACTTTCAGTCTATTCATGGATCTAACTGTGGATCTCCCAAGTGAAAAATGCTAGCATGGAGGTGTTAACTTAGTTCTATTGGAGCATCGACTAGAAAGAGATTAATTCCAACCAACCTCACATAATTGTCTTTTGCCTTATTGCATGAAGCTATTGACTGTTATGCAAGTGGGGAGATCAGTGTGTAGCCACAGTTTGCCTGCAGCAGCCAAGTAGACTTTTGACAATCCTAACCAGGCTATATGGTCAGAAAGAAGTTTCAAGAGCCATGTGGTTTAGATTCCTGGCAAATAGCACCTACGTCAGGTCACTCCAACAGCCATCTGCATGATGATAGCCTTTTCCTATGTGACAGAAACACCTCTGTGCCAGCTATGAGGACTTCAGCGCTCTCTCCAGCTGTTATTCTAGTTTACCATTCTGTCTTCCACAAAGGCCTCCTTCTATTCATATTTCTGTAACTATGGAATATACAATTTCACAAGATTCCTCATTTGGTTCTTCACTGATACTCTATAATATATCAAGCCACACTATGTGGGCCTTTTAACGTTATTCAACAACTTTAAGCTTACTGGCTGACACATGCTACAAAAACAGTGTTTTTGTGATATTGATCTTTTAAATGCAAACAGATATTTCATTGTAATGATTAATAAATATTTCATAATCAAAGGGGGCTTTTCAAAGTAAAATGCTTTGTGTATTTGTTGTAGTAACTTCAAAGGCTCAATTCTTGAGGCAGACTGAAAGGTACTATATGACATTCGTTAATCTTTTCTTTGGGCATTCTATGAGTTGGGGGTAGTCTAATGGCTACAACATGCACCAAATCTCATTTAAGATCATGCAGTTTTTTTTCTTGCTCATATAATGGTTCAATGTAAGTCTTTTTTTTAGGAGGGGCAGCCTTTTATATATTGATCCAGAGACTCAGTTTCCTTCCATTCTTTGGTACTACTGATTTTCACAGGCCTCTGCTGAATTCTTGTCTCCAGCCAGTGAATGGGTGAAGAGAGAGAGTGTATGATCCTATAAGAGGGTATTTATGGACCAACTCAACAGGAGATGCTTATGACTTCCGCCCACATTCGATTGGTCAGAACTCAGACTTACATATTCACCTACTTACAAGGGGGGCTTGGAAATGTCTAGTTGTATTCTGAGAAGGAAGGGAAACAGAAAAACTAGTTTCTAATATAGGCACTCTGCCTCGATTTGCAAACTGCTTGTATTTCTGATAATGATTTTTTTCATAATATTTTGCTTTTATATAGTAGTATCTTTACATTGCACTGTGAGCATCAAATGAAATAACTTCTGAATACAATCTTTAAAAATGTTTTAATGAAAGCCCCCTTACCTAACATATACATTCTCAAAGTCTGATAAAAAGAGAGCTTTTCTTTCAAAGGATAGTGAGTGTTCCTTATGTGTAAGTAGTTGTTCTATTTCTGGGAAAGATTGTGAACTTGCTGACCGTTTTCTTTGACAATTCCAACTTCAACTTCTTTGTAAAGGCGTTTATAATTTGTTGAACCTTCTGTCTGAACCAGATGCCCATTGTCTTAGTGTTTCCTCCTGGTTCTTTAAGGAGCTTCATCTGGGCTTTCATGCTGGTTGCATCCATTAAGGATACTGACAATAAGAGGCGTTCACTCCTTTTCTTGTTTTAAAGGTGGCTTTCTGGACTTATAGTGCCTTACACTGTTCCCCTAGTTTCTCCCCCAAAGCACTGATTTCACACAGATGCACAAAAACACCCGTGCATAGGCACACATTTGCACACACTCACACAGATTCTATGATCCTCTAAATTTGGTAAGCATTGATGTAAATACAGTTAAACAGATTTCTTTTAAAAGCTATTTCTTAAAGCCTGTATTATATTAATGTGCATTTTGACTTTCCAAGAATTATAAGTAATACCTGCTGTTTCTCAAATTTATTTGACCCTGATTTTTTTTAACCCCAGTTTTTTTTTTTTTAACCCGGAGGGACTAGTCTGCAGCAAAACACTGTTTGGCAACCACTGCCTTAACCCATAGGAATGGTCCTTATATGAAATACCTAGGTGTTGCAGCAAGCCTGTGCAGGTGAGAATTGGAGGCACAAAGCTTTTTGTAAAAGGAAGATCACCTGTAGTGGGATGGCTATCATTTTTCTTTGGCCCAGAAAAAATTACTTCATTTGAAGCATGATTTGTTCCCAATGACACTACAGTTGGGAGATATGTTATTGTGATTTACAAATTCAATTTCTATTAAAAGAAATTTAAAGGTTTTTTTGTGTGAATTCTATAAGCAATAGTTATTTAATACTTTAAGAAGAACCAAGAAACTCTGACTCTCATTTTTTAATAACTTTATATTGTCCACATTTTATTTTTACAGTGAAGGGCAATACTAGTATATTTGAAGAAGCAGCATTTTGGTCTAAAGAAAGAACTCTAATGACTAGTTGGGAAGGGAATGAAATGTTGGTATTCTTTTGAATCTAAGCAGCAAGGTTTTGGTGAAGGATTTCAAACCATATGCTATTTGTAACCAAAATTATGGGAAATGACATTAAAATATTTTCTGACCCACAGTGTGATTTTAAGTTCCAATCCTATTGGCTATATATCTTCTGTTGGGAAAGAATCATTTAAATTATTAATTTGCTGCCCACTTTCATATATAAAATTACTGTAAATCAAATTTCTTTATTTTTTTGGTCAATAACAGGGTTATTAATATTAGGCAACCAGTCCAATAAAATTCAATTTGAAAAAAATTGAATTAGAAGCACTTTAATTTTTTTGTGAAAATGTTGAGAACACTCTCTTTAATGCACTTTCCTAAATCTTCTCTGGCTGAAGATTATATATATGTTTGAATAAAGATAAACATTCAGAGATTTCTTTGAAACCACATACTGTAATTTCACCAGCGGGCTAAACAGAGTACACTGGAGAAAACTTACCCAGGGGCATTAGATCTTGCATCCCATCTTAACGAGAGAGACTAAACAGTGAAAACCACCCCTTTGTTAATGGTTGGGCAGAAAAGAGGATAAATGATAAACAGTGAAAAAGTATAATTGCATCTGCTCCTTGCACATCAATTGACATGCCAGCCAAACTGAGGCATTTTAAAATGACATGCTTGCTGACGTCAGAGTCTAGGCAAAGGTTTAATATAGGTGTGATAGGAGTAGCTTTGTACTGACCACTGAAACTTCCCTTTAGTCACCGGAAGAGAAAACATTGCTGATTTATTCACTTAGTTAATATGGCAAATATGTATATATAAATAGCATGCATGGTTTTTCCACAAATAATCTACATTATTTTCCATTAGTGGTTTTACTTATAGATTTCTCACAAGTGTTGATAGTCTATTTTAGATATATAGACAATTAATCAACTTTGTTTGTGGATAACTTCCTTGACTAGATATTAAAATCCTGACAGTCATTATGTGATTGTACTTGAGCAAGAATGGCTAAATAAATGATTACTTTAAATTATAGGAACTCATTGAAAATACATAAGAAACCATCATGTTATAGCTCCTCATTAGCCAAATATTATGTGCATTTTTATTTGGTCACTAGAAATCAGATTTGCTTCTTATCTAGTGCTTTGATTATATTAGATTCAATTTTTCAGAAATTTTATCATTTTGAGGATTTAGTATTTCATATCCTCATGAGAAACTATGTAACCTATCCTATTATATTCTGACTTTTAAGTTGGAGCTAATTCCTCTGAAAACAAGGCCATCCATATTTCCTAGTAGAAAGCCAACATTCATTTTATAAAATAGAATGTTGTAGAAATATCTAAAGAAATATTTGCAGGCATGAAAAACATTTTTCCTCAAAGACAACAGTGCACTTCTTAAAAAAACATCATGATATAGCTCTATGTGGAAATCCTGAAGGTATCAAAACATGCAGAAAATTTAATTTTTAAAAAATATTGATGTGTTAAATATATGTATACACACACACATACATACAAGTGAATGATTCATAAGTATACTGCTCAATAATAAAGTGAATGTACTAGTATAACCACCGCCCAGATCAAAATACAGAGCACTAGTACCTTACAAAATACAAAATGCTAGTACCTTAGAATTAATATCATGCCCTCTAAGACTATGTCTCCAGGTAACCACTCTCTTGATTTCTAATACTATGTATAAATGCATTTCCATAATTAGATAAACATCATACATTATCCATTCTTTCCTTTTTAATGTCTTTCATTCGACAGTATATTTGTGGATTTCCTTCCTATTGGTGCATGTAGCTTTAACTCATTTTTAGTAAACTTTTAACTTCAGAACAGTTTCATGTTTACAGAAAAGTTACAAAGATCATACAGAGAGTTCTCATATATCCAGTACCTAGATTCCCCTATGATCATCTTACATTTTTATAATACGTTGGTCACTATTAATGAACCAGTATTGATACATTGCATCATCCAATTCCATCATTATTAACTAAAGCCTATCATTATTTATATTTTCTTAATTTTATTAATACCTAATGTCCTTTTTCTGTCTTAGGATCCCCTCCATGATCCCACATTGCATTTAGTTATCATGTCTCTTTAGACTGCTCTTGTCTGTGACACTTTCTCAGACTTTCCTTGTTTTTGATGATCTTGACATTTTTGCAGAGTAATGGTAAGGCGTTTTGTAGAAAAGCCTTCTATTTGGATTTGTCTGATATTTTTCTCATGATTAGACTGAGGTTATAAATTTTGGGGAGGAAGACCGCAGAGGCAAAGTTCCATTCTCATCACATCATACCAAGGGTACATATTATCAATATGACTGATCAGTGTTGATGTTAATTTTGATCACCTTGCTACGGTAGTGTTTGCCAGGTTTCCCTACCGTGAAGTTATACTTCCCTTCCCCACCTTTCAATATAGTACTCTTCGGAAGGAAGTCACTATGTACAGCCAATATTTAAGGAGTAGGGAGTTATGTTCCACCTCCTTGAGGGCAAAATACTGTCACAAATCTTTTGGAATTCTTCCGTATGAGAGCTTAGTCTATTCTCTCTTATTGAATTTATTCACTTATTTAGTTACATCAGTATGGACCTAAGAATATTTATTTACTTTGGATTATAATCCAATGCTACTTTATACTTTGTTGCTGAAATTATTCCATCACTGGCCCGTTGGTAGCCTTTCAGCTGGCATCTGTGCCCCTTTTCCGTATTCCCATTAATGTGTGTGTGTGCGGGTGTGTGTGTGTGTTTGAGTACTTCTTGATTTTTGGCACTACAAGGTGCTTCAGGTTCATCTTGTATATTTCTCGCCATTTATCTTGGGTTCCCTGGTTTATTTATTATTTTTTATTTTTAATTATTATGGGTACATAATAATTTTATATGTTTATTGGGTACGTGTGGTGGAGAATGGTATCAGGAACCAAGGTCTGGGTGTTAGGTATGCTCATTGCTATTGGAGTGTCATTGCTTTTAGACCTTGTCAGTTGATACAGCAAGGAAATATATGTAAGTGTATGAGCTTCTGTATATACAAATATCTATAAATATTTCCATATGTAACTATCTATATCTATAGTAAGCTAAACATGGGTTCATACTAATGTCTCCAACTCTAATCCAGTACAACATGGATCATACTAACCTTCCCCCCTTTACTTGTCTGTAACCTTCCACTCCAAAAGTGAGAAACTTGGCTTCTACCATGCATCATCCAATTCCTTAATTGTTCGATTCCAGTACACATATATAGCAGTTTGAGAATTATTACCCATATCCCCAATGAGAAACAATTTTATCAAGTAGAGTACAGTGTTTACATGCCGCGCTTTTAGCCTTAGTCGTATAAACTCCATTCACTTCCTAAATTACTTTTCCCACCACCATGCCACTGGTTGTTTCACACATTTCTAATGTGGTGGATCCTTTTGTCATAGTTCATATTATATCTTGGGTTACACTGACTTCCAAAATGATTTTTTAAACATTTGCATGCATTATGGTTCAATCTTTCAGTTGTAAAGTTCTATGGATTTTGAAAATTGTATAGTGTCATGTATCCACCATCATAGTACCATATGTAGTATTTCCACCACTGTAAAAATATCCCCTGTGCCTCACCTATTAAGTCTTCCCACCAGCATATCTCCCCCCACTGAAACCCTGGAAACCAATGATCTCCTTCTAGTCTGTCCAAATTTTGCTTTTCCCACAATGTCCTATAAATGGCATGGTAGAGTATGTACCCTTTCAAGACCAGTGTCTTTCAATATTCTCACCAATACGCTTTTAAGATTCATCCCTGTCTTTACGTGGCTTGCTAGCTCATTCCTTTTTGTTGCTGAATAGCATTCATTTATATGGATATACCACATTTTACCTACAAGACTGATTTTTAATTTTGTCCCATTCACCAACATTTATGGAATGGCTACTCTGAGCTCAGTGTTGTGTTAATTATTGCAGGACATGTAGAGGATGAATAAAAACTTTACTCTTCAGGTGCATATAATCTTATCGGAGAAACAAATATTATTACAATACAAAAATTACATAATATAGGCAGTAGGTGAAAAGTGGCCAGATGAGGTACATATTTTAAATGCTAACGAGTGGAAATAAAGAGAGGGAGGGTGTGCTGTGACCTGCAATGCTCTGGAAAGAATTAATAAAGAAAAATGACCTTAGGCAAGCATGGTTGCTCATGTCTGTAATCCCATTACCTTGGGAGCCTAAGGTGGGAGGATTGCTTGAGGCCAGGAGTTTGAGACCAGCCTGAGCAATGTAGCAAGAACCCCATTTGTACAAAAAACAGAAAAATTAGCTGGGTGTGGTGGCACATGTTTGTAGTTCCAGTTACTTGGGACTGAGGTGAGAGTATCGATTGAGCCCAGAAGTTTGAAGTTGCAGTGAGCTATGGTGACACCACTGCCCACTAGCCCAGGCAATCAAGTGAGGCCCTGTCTCAACCACAAAAAAATGACCTTAAAAATAAATGTAGGGAAATGCATATTAAAAGAGTTTGAGATACCGTTGTACACCCACTAGAATGGCTAATAATATAAAGACTGATAACACCAACTATTGGCAAGGATTTAGACCAACTGGGATTCTTATACATTGTTAGTAAGAATGTAAAATGGTGCAAACACTTTGGAAAATATATCTGGCAGTTTCTTATAAAACATACACTTTTGAACCACATACTTATCCTTTGAGCTAGCAGTTCTACTCTTACGTATTTGCCAAAGAGAAATGAAAAAAAATATATATCCACTGAAACTCCTCTATAGCATGATCATAATGCTTTATTCATAATAGCCCCAACTGTAAATTGCTGAGTTATTCATCAATAGGAGAGAATAGGAACAAAAACCATAGTATATTCATACAATAGACTATTATTTAGCACTAAAAAGGAAGACCTACTGATGCATGCAACAGTATAGATGAATGTCAAACACTTTGAGCACTTGAAAAAATAGCACATATTGTATTTTTCCTTCACATGAAGTTTTAAAATAGGCAAAACTAATATTTAGTGAAAAGAATGAAATTGATGGTTGCTTTGCACATGGGGGTAGGAAATGACTGGAAAGGGAAGTGAGGAACTTTCTGGGGTTATAGTCTGTATATAAAGTCTGTATATAAAATCTGTATATATAGACTGTATATAAAGTCTGATATAAAGTCTGTATCTTTATAAGAATTTGGTTGCACAAATGTATATATTTGTCAGAATTTATCAAATAACACACCTAAGATTTTTGCATTTTATTTCATGTAAATTTAACTTCGAATGAAAAGTAATATAAAAAATATTGAACTCTGTGATATGCATGCAGAAGTATTTGGCAGGGGGAGGTGTACTGATGTTTGCAACTTTGAAAAGCATGAAAATAATATGGATTGATAGATGGGTAGAGGCATGGACAGATGGATAAATAAATTAAATTCAAGTATTTAAATATATTAATATGTATTTTAGATAAACTAAATTTTTATCAAATTTTAATTGCAGAATCTAGTGGTGAGAATATAGATATTCACTGTAATTTTTTTTTAAATTTTCTCAATGTTTGAAAATTTATATTAAAAATGTTAGAATAAAAATCCGAAACCTAACCAGCTTCCTACTACGTCTTCTGCTAGCCCCAGGCTGTGCTATGATCTCTCTCTCCAGGAACCACATGTGTCCCTATTCTTCCCCTCCTCCTCTGTACAGTGTCATCACAGTAGCCAGATGCTTTGGGGAATGTGAGATCGTGTTAGACCAACTTCTTGCAGTGATTTACAAAGGCCTATGTGACCTTCTACTCATGCCACCTCCCTGACTTCCTCTTCTAATACTCTTCCCCAGTGATGCTCCTCTAACCATATCTTTCTTGCTATTCCTCCAACAGGCTAGACATGCTCTCACCTTGGAACTGTTCATTCTGCTTAGGATGCGCTTTCTTCATGCATCTTCCTTCATGTCCTTCAATTCTTTGCTCAGATCTCACCTTCTCAGTGAGATTCACTCTGACCTCTCTATTCAATAATGCAGCCTATACCCTGATCCTGATATTTCCAATTCCCTTTATTCTGTTAATCATTTTATTTTTTCCATAGCACTTATCACTTTCTAACATATTACATAATTTATTTGTTTATTATTATTATTTCCTGTTAGAATATAAACCCCATTATGGTAAGATCTTTGTTTACCTCTCTAATGTAGCCTAAGTACCTAGAGGAGTGCCTGATATGTAGTAGACTCTCAAGAATATTTGCTTAAAAATGTATTAATGAATAAAGTTGAACTTGAAAGATGGGACATCGCTGTACATTTTTTAGAAAGAAAAACTATTTGTTTTTAAAAAAAACGAAGCAACAAGTATCTATCAGGAAAGGCCAAAACAAACAAAAACCTCACAAGCCAACCAAACAACCATAATCTTTGCTGATAACTTTATATATATTTGATTTTTAGGAATGTTTGTGTATATTACACACACGCATCAAAATGATGATGACTTGATGTATATTTTTCAGGACTATTTCTATATAGTTATATCTATTAATCAAATCAAATTATCTTATATAACTTTCTTTTTTGCTTAATGCTACATATTTTATTTAGTTAGCATATTTGCCATTAATAAACTTAAGCAACATCATTTTAATGACTTCATCATTTCATCCCCTGTTGGTCACTTAGGTATTTCCAATTTTATACTACTAAAACAACATTTTGATGAGCATCCACATAGCTTAATCTTTGCACGTATCTTTAATACTTAGGAGAAATTCTAGGAAATGGAGCTGCTGTATCTGAGGGTACACATTTAAGGCTCTAAATACACATTAAAGGCTCAAATCGCCTCATAAGGTCTGTAAGAGCTTACACTTACCAGCTTACCAGTAGTGTAGGAGTTTCCCCATTTCTTGGAAAGAAGGTAGGATTTGAGTATGTGAAGAAATGAAGGGAGGGTTTGCCTGCTGGTGTGAGCATCATGTGCAAGGGGCGGTAGACAGGGAAGGGATGTCCTGCTCCCAGAACAAGAAGCCCTGTCTGCCCAGGGCACTTTCACTCTGGATGACTGCCTTAGTATGCAAGGGCTGCCTTAATGAAACACCACAAACTGGGTGGCTTAAAGAGCATAAATTTATTTTCTTATGGTTCTGGAGACTAGAAGTCCATGATCGAAGTTCCAGCAGGTTTGGTCCCTCTTGAGCCCACTCTCCTTGGCTTACAGGGGACTGACTTCTCACAGTGTCTGCACATGGCTGTTACTCTGTGTGTGCACATCCCTGTGGCCTTTTCCTTGCTTATTTTAACTTAATCACCTTTTGAAGGCCCATTCAATTCAATCCATAACAGAGAATCTGGAAGAAAGCACATGGAGGGCCTGAAAAACTTTTCTTCAGCCTGCAAGAATTGAGCTGCTTCATAAACAGGATTTTTATTTATTTATTTATTTTTACCGATTTCGGGGATGCATCTGTATGAGTAGGCTCTGCATGCAGCCCACTGAGGGTATTTCTGGTTTTGCCCCATCAACCTTTAGTTCCAGCTTCTTATGCTCCGTCCTCACTGTTGTTCATTAGGAATGAAGATAACTTGAGCCCGACAAATCCAGCATATCTAAAACTGGGGACGCTGAGAAACAAACACCAGTAAGAGCAGCATTGTTCCTTTAGGAAAATGAGGAACAAGTTCACACAGTTGGTCAGTTTCCACCAAGGACAGTTTCTACTACATGTTCACTTTCCCTATGTTCTTCTTTTTCTCCTCCTCCTCTTCCTTTTTCTTATGCAGATATTTCTCTAATAAGGAGGCATAGAGCCTGGGAGGATAAAAATCTATTCTGACAGTCCTGAGAAAAAGAAAAGTCAGTTGGTTCCTTTAGGAAGCAAAAACATTTGGGGGCTTAGGGGAGAAGAATTATGAAAAGTACTTTTATGCTAGAGTCCAGAACAATGGGATTCATGATATCTATTGGATGTTATCAGATTCAATTTCTATTCTGCCTCCTTGCATCATGCCATAAGCCAAGTATGTAGGCACTGTGATAGGTCATAGTTCAATTGAATAAATATTAACTTGAAGCCTTATGCAATGCATCTCAGAATCACCCCTCCTCAGGGACAAAAAGAAGCAGAGTTTATACATTGGTTCTCCTCTTTTATTGGTAAAAGGCTGCTCCATGGACTTCCGAGTTGCAAATGTGTAAGTGTCAAAAGGTTCCCATCAAGGTATCAATGAAACCCTAAGGAAATAAGCAAGTAGGATATGCTTAGGTGCTGTCATGTTGGATCTAAGTAAAAGGAGTCAAAGTAGATACAGAATTGCTCATCACTAGAGTGGCTGGGATAAAAATGTTGAGCCCAAGAGCATCTGAAGTAATGCACAGGTGTCCAATAAACCAGATGAATAAAAAATGAAATAATTATTAGTAAATTATATAAGAAAAATGCAAAACATTATGATAGTTATTTTTGACTACTCCATTACCGTCAATAATATGTAATGTTTCTTATGCTTATAATCAACTAGAAAACATATTTAGGCCCCAGGGTGCATGCTGTGAATGGGGTGCTTGAACATATGTTTCCCTAGAAAATTCAACTTGCTTCCCATTGAAGCTATGGACTCGAGCTTGAGTCAGAGTACTCGTATAAAATGTATGACCTACCCTCCAATCCCTCCTCCCCCCAAAAATCTGATCAATATTTCCAGATGGGAAGTGAGCCTGGAGTATTTGCAGGTTAAAAATGAGTTTTAGGTTACATTGGCTTCATGTTACTGGACACATTTTTGAACTCAGCAAGTGACAGGGAATTAGCCAAGTGATAGTGCTCTTAAAGTAGCCCAATTATAATGAAAGATGTAAAGCGCTTTTTATTAGAGGATAAAAGTGTAAACAGTTCTTTTCCTGAAAAGAAGATATCAAAAAAAATTTTCTTTTATTATTTTTTTTTCCGAAAATTTTATTGGGGGAAAACTACAAAACATTTACAGTACAATGTTTACAGTCACATTTTTTTTTCTTTTTTTTTTTCTTCCTAAAATTTTACTGGGGGAAAACTACAAAACATTTACAGTACAATGTTTACAGTCACAATTTGTAGTGAGCTGATTTCCCAAAATATATTACCACTCAAGTTGACTTATCTTGTTACATTCAAAAACCTACTCTGTCAAAGTAGTCCAGAGAGAAGTGCCCGTCAATTCATGAGTGGATTGTTAAAATCTGGTATATGTTCACAATGGAATATTAATCAATCAATTTTAAGAAATGACAGTGAGTTAGCACCTCTTGTATTATCCTGGATTAAGTTTGAGCCCATTATTCGAAGTGAGGTGACACAAGACCCGAAGAATGGGCCCCACTTGTACTCGCCATCAAACTGGTATTGACTGATTAACACCATGGTGCTCAAAGGGTGGGAGCGAACACTAGGGAATTCAGCTATATATTTTTGCTTCTCTGAGCCTCCATTTCCTCATTTGTAAAGTGGGGATGACAAAATATACCTCATAATGTTGCTGTGAGGACAAATGATGCAATGCATATAAATTGCTTAGCACAATGCCAAAAATTTAGTAAATGTTCACTAAGTGATATTATTATTATGTACTTTTTCAGATCTTTGATCAACCTGATTATCTAAAATCTAATAGTGGGAAAGGCAAAAACTTTTTGATATTAAATATCCTATATTTTAATGTCCAGAGAGAAACTTCTGGTTATGTATGTCCCAAATGAGTGTTTCACAGAGGTAAAACCCTTCTTAGTTCTAGAAAATCTGTGAATCAAACTAGCTTTGCTTCTGTAAGTCCTATGAACCTATTTTTTTCAGTACAATTATTCAGTTCTCAAGGTCCTATATTACTAATAGAAAAATGAGTTGCTCTTGGTTTTTTTAATGTGGAAGAATGTTGTACAGTGTATTTTGTGCTCTCCTGAAACAACAGATCCAGAACAGAGCAGTGTCAAATCCCCCGTTTATACTAAATCATATTCTCCCCCAATACGTAGCTCATAGACTTTAACTGTCATGGAAAACATAGCATAGAATGTATCATATTGTAAGAAAATTCAAAACTGTTTTCCAGAGTAACTTTATCATTTTACATTCCCACCAGCAATGAATGAGTGATACAGTTTCTATGCATCCTCCCCAGCATTTTTTATTTTTTTTTTAAATTTTAGCTGTTTTAACAGGTATATGGTGATACAGCATTTTAATATTGATTTATATTTTCCTAATGGCAAATTGTTGTTGAACAACTTTTCATGTGCTTACTCACCATATGTATCTGCTCTTTGGTGAAATATGAACTCACTTCTTTTGCCCATATTATAATTGTGTATTTTTTATTTAACTGTTGAGTTTTGAAAATTCCTTGTATATTCATGATATTTCAACCTCATAGCAGGATTGTTTTGTGATACAGAAGTTTTTAATCTTGACACAGTGCAAGTTATCATTTTTTCTTTTATGTAACATGCTTCTGTTGTAATATCTAACACCTCTTCACCTTGCACTAAATCCCAAAGATTAATCCTATGTTCTCCTTAAAATATTTTAGAGTTTTACATTTCAAACTTAAAGTAATGATATATTTTATTTTATTTATTTTTGTTCAAAAAGGAGGTTTATTAATAGGAAAACCACATGAAGGTGGGGAAAGGGTTCAAACTTTGAAAAGGTTGGAAGAGGACATTCTCCTCTAGGAAATGCTGACCTCTTCCTCTAACTCTTGTGTACCATTTTGGCCTTCAACCTAAGATGGAAAACCACTTTTATTACTTTTTTATTTTCAAAATATTAAGGGGGTGCAAATGTTTTTGTTACATGGAAACCTTGTATAATGCCCAAGTCGAGGCTTTCAATGTGCCCAACACCAAAATAGTGTTCATTGCACCCACTATATTTATAATACTATACTATACCATATACAGTATGTTTCTCCATTTATTTAGATCTTCTTTGGTTTTTTTCATCAGAGTTTTATAATTTTCAGGTTATAAGTCTTGTACAAGTTTTGATGTATTTGTACCTAGACATTTCTTTTTTGGTGTGATTAAAAAAGATATTGTATTTTCAGTTTTAGTCTTCACACGTTTATTGCTAGTATACTGAAGTGCAATTGATATTCGTTTAGTTTGTATACTCTGAATTTTCTGAACAGTTATTTGTTCTATAAGCATTGTTTTTTATTCCTTGGCATTGTCTACATATACAATCATCTTTTCCACAAATAGGGACACTTATATTTCTTCATTTCCAATCTGTATGACTGTTTTGCCTTTTATGCCTTATTGCACTGTCTAGGACTTCCAGTACTATATTGAATGAAGGCAATGAGAGTGGATATTACTGCCTTTTTCCAAACTTCGGTGGAAAGCATTCAGTCTTTCACCATTATGTATGATGTTAGCTGTAGGATTGTTTAAAGCGATTTACATCAAGTTGCGGAAGTTGTTCCTTTCCATATTCGTTTCCTAGGGCCGCAGTAACAATTACCGTAAACTTGGGGGCTTAAAACAAGAGAAATTTATTCTCTCATGGTTCTGGAACCTAGAAGTCAGAAATCAAGTTGTTGGCAGAGCCTTGCTTGCTCTCTAGTCTCTAGTGGAGAATCTGGTCTATGAATAACTTGCATTCCCACCAGCAGTGTGTGAATTCCCTTTTCTCTGCATCCTTAGCAGCATTTATTTTTTCTCTTTTGGATAATAGCCATTATAACTAGGGTAAGATGATATCCCATTGTTGTTTTGATTGGCATCTATCTGTCAATTAGTGATATTCAGCGTTTGTTTCATATACCTTTTGGACATTTGTGCGTCTTCTTTTGAGAAATGTCTATTCAGATCTTGTGTCCATTTTTTAATGGCATCAGGGTCCTAGTTGTTCCTTTGAACCTAGGCTCTGAGCCACTGGGATACTGGTGGGATACTGGTGCTTCAGGCACCCGTGTGAACTTAGTGGAATAAAGGTGGGGCCTCAGGGAGGAGGGATTCAATGGCTACTGGCCTCTAGGGCAGAACACATTCTAAATGTGGATCCAGTTTCAAGAGGGTGTCATGCCATAGCAGCTTATGTGGCAGGATGCCAAGTGGTTTCTTGCTCTGGGGAAATGTAGCCTCATGGACTCCAAATAACTGTCCACACTGGACTTGGGGCCTGGAGGACTTGGGGACCCTTCTGTAGACATGATTGCTAGGGTGTGTGGCAGTGGTGGGGACCACTGGTCTCCAGTTTATCTTTTCCTAGTAAGAAGAAAGTCCACCCTGGCTCGAATCTGATCCTGGCAGGGAAGACAGTGTGGCAGAGGTGGGATGCCTTGTCCACTCTCTATGGAACTATTCTGGGCTTCTGTTTTCTACAGAGGTTTTCCGTGTTTCCCTGGTGCTCTCTAGCACACTTCCTCATTCACTTTAGTTGAAACATAATTGTTTATTTGTTGTTTTGGTTCCTTTTATGGGGGGACTTCAGTGTTTCATAGTTCTCCTATAGAGGTCTTTCACCTCCTTAGTCAAATATATTCCTAAGTATTTTGTTTTCTTTGTTGCTATTGTAATGGTATTGAGCCTTTTATTTGGTTCTCAGTTTGGCTGTTGTTGGCGTATAGGAATGCTACTGATCTCTGTACCTTGATTTTGTAACCTGATACTTTGCTGAATTTATTTATCAATTCTGGTAGTGTCATGGCAGAATCTTTTGGGTTTTCTAGATATAAGATCAGATCCTCCAAACAGAAAATAAACAAAAAACAATGGACTTAAACAGAACTCTAGAACAAATGGGCCTGACTGACATTTACAGAACATTCTACCCCAAAACCACAGAGCATATGTTTTTTTCATTAGCTCATGGAATATTCTCTAAGATTGACCATATCCTAGGCCAAAAAGCATATCTCAAAAAATTTAAGAAAATAGAAATTGTACCATGCATCTTCTCAGACCACAGTGGAATAAAATTAGAAATTAACTCCAACAGAAACTCTCATCTCTACACTAAGTAATTGAAACTAAACAACCTTCTGCTGGATGATTATTGGGTTAAGGAGGAAATTAAGATGGAAATCAAAAGATTCTTTGAACTAAATGATAAAGGAGACACAAGTTATGAAAATCTGTGGGACACAGCTAAAGCAGTCCTAGGGGAAAATTTATATCCATAAATGCCTACATCTGAAAGACAGAAAGATCACAAATCAACAATCTAATGAATAATCTCAAAGAACTTGAAAAGGAGCAAACCAACCCCAAACCCAGCAGAAGAAAAAAATAACAAAGATCAAAGCAGAACTAAATGAAATTGATAACAAAAAAACTACATGGAAGATTGATAACACAAAAAGCTAGTTCTTTGAAAAAATAAAATTTACAGGCCTTTTGATAGATTAACAAGAAGCAGAAAAGAAAGGACTCTAAAAAGCTCCATCAGGAATGAAAAAGGAGAAATTGCAACTGATATCAGGGAAATACAAAATATCATCTATGAATTCTATAAAAAATCTCTATGCACATAAACTTAAAAACATGGAGGAAATGGACAAATTATTAGGAACACACAGCCTCCCTAGGCTCAATTAGGAAAAAATAGAATTCCTGAACAGACCAATATCAAGCACCAAAATTGAAGCAGCAATAAAAACTTTCCTAAAAAGAAATGTCCCGGCCCAGATGCTTTCACACTGGAATTTTACCACACCTACAAAGAAGAACTGGTGCCTTTCCTGCAGAAACTATTCCACAACATTGAGAAAGAAGGAATCAGGCCGGGCACGGTGGCTCATGCCTGTAATCCTAGCACTCTGGGAGGCTGACGCAGGAGGATCGCTCAAGGTCAGGAGTTTGAAACCAGCCAGAGCAAGAGGAAAACCTCGTCTCTACTAAAAATAGAAAGAAATTAATTCGACAACTAAAAATATATATATAAAATTTAGCCGGGCATGGTGGCACATGCCTGTAGTCCCAGCTACTCAGGAGGCTGAGGCAGAAGGATTGCTCAAGCCCAGGACTTTGAGGTTGCTGTGAGCTAGGCTGATGCCACGGCACTCTAGCCTGGCCAACAAAGAATCCATCTCAAAAAAAAAAAAAAAAAAGGATAAAATTCCCCAACACGTTTTATTAAGCAAAAAAAACCCTGATACCAAAATCAGCAAAGGATGCAACAAAAAAAAAGAAAACTACAGACCAATATCCCTTATGAATATAGATGAAAAAATTCTCAAGAAAATCCTAGCAAACTTAATTCAGGTGCTTATCAAAAAATAATCCATCCCTACCAAGTGGGCTTCATCCCAGAGATGCAGGGATAGTTCAACATATGCAAATCTATATATGTAATATACCACATGAATAGAAGCAAAAGTAAAGACCATATGATCCTCTCAATAGATGCAGAAAAAGCATTCAACAAAATTCAACACCCTTTTATGATGAGAACGATTAACAAAACAGGCATAGACAGTACTTACCTAACAATGATAAAAGCGATATATGACAAACCCACAGCCAATATCATACTGAACAGGGAAAAATTGAAAGCATTCCTGCTTAGAACTGGAACCAGACAAGGTTGCCCTCTCTCACCACTTCTATTCAACATAGTGCTGAAAGTCCTAGACAGAGCTATCAGACAAGAGAAGGAAATCAGGGGCGTCCAAATGCAGGCAGTAGTAAGTAAAACTTTTGAGAAATTTGATTTCCTATTTTTTTCTGCATGTCTTATTTTTCACTCATGTCTGCCATTTGTGATAACATTAAAAAAGCATTTCCCTTGAAAGTAAATGAGCATTACAAATTCACAAAAGCCTATGATGTAAATCTTAGCAGAGTACACCATCTCCTGGCCACTATCACTAATCACAACTCAGTTTTGGTAGAGTATAGGAATTAGAAACAAATGGTTTCCTAATAGTATAAGCTAACTATTTTATGAAATAGTAATTTTGGATCATGCTACATAGAAATTTTCATGTTATAAAGTGAACATCTGTGGATGGGGATTTTGATTAAAATGATAGGGCATGTTTGTGTGTGTAGACACTCACACATATGTTTGCATACATATAAACACACATATACACATACATATAATTTAAGAAATCTTTGGTGAATCATGCTGCTCACATTGTTTAAACCTTCTTTAATTTATCAACTGTCTTAAACCACAGCTGGGTCTCCATTTGTTTGTAACAATAACAATAAAGCTACTGTCCTTTAGAAAAAATGATGACATATAAAGAATACTTTATGAAATTGTTTTGTAAGCAGTTTTCTCAAGGACTTTCCACTGACTGAAATAAATAGATTTCAAATGCTCCAGATGGAGAACAAAAAATGTTTTTAAAGTATTCAGAAAACCTCTAAAATGTAATGGAAATTTGTCCCCTTTGGAAATTTTATCTTTCTCCTCCATGCATTAGCATCATCTCTCCAGAGTCAATCAAAATTTATCTGTGCAGCTACTTCAATTTTCTGAATACTATTATTTTTACCTTAGAGAATGGCTGCCATATTTTTGTCACAAACATATGGAAGGCAATATTTCCCTAGTTACAGTTATCTATTATGCCTAATAATATGGTTATCAAGAAAAAGAACTGAAAATAATTTGTGAAAATCAGAGCTGTGTCAAATGTAGGACAATATGAGCCCACTTAAGGGATTATTCATGATCACCACAGTTTTCTTATTTCTTGGTCTGCCCTACCTGAGAACAACATAATAATAACAACAGTAAATTTTTGTTGTAGCATGTAAAAATTTTCTCCCATCCTGTAGGTTGTCTGTTTGCTCTAATGATAGTTTCCTTGGCTGTTCAGAAGCTTTTTAATTTGATCAGGTCCCATTTATTTATTTTTGTTGTTGCTGTGATTGCCTTTGGGATTTTCTTCATAAATTCTTTGCCCAGGCCAATGTCTGTAAGAGTTTTTCCAACATTTTCTTCTAAAATTCTTATAGTTTCATGACTTAGGTTTAAGTCTGTTATCCACCATGAGTTGATTTTTGAGAGGTGAAAGGTGCAGGTCCTATTTCAGTCTTCTACATATGGCCATCCAATTTTCCCAGCACCATTTATTGAATAAGGTTTCTTTTCCCCAGTGTATATTTTTGTCTTATTTGTCAAATATTAGATGGCTATGTGAGGATGGTTTTATATCTGGGTTCTCAGTTCTGTTCCATTGGTCTTTCTCTGTTCTTTCTTGTGCCAGTACTATGCTATTTTAGTTACTATAGCCTTGTGGTATAGCTTGGAGTCTGGTAAATTGATGCCTCCCAATTTGTTCTCTTTGCTTAAGATTGCTTTTGCTATACGGGGTCTTCTCTGGTTGCATACAAAGCATAGAACTATTCTTCTAGATCTGTGAAAAATGATTTTGGTATTTTAATAGGGATTGCATTGACTCTGTAGATCACTTTGGGTAGTATGGGCATTACAATCTATGTAGAACTCAGGAAAATCAGCAAGAAAAAAATCAAAGAACCTTATCAAATAGCAAAGGACATGAATTTTCAAAAGAAGACAGACTAATGGCCAATAAACACATGACAAAATGTTTAACATCTCTAATCATCAGGGAAATGCAAATAAAAATCACAGTGAGATAGCACTTAACTATAGTGAGAATGGCCGTTATCAAAAGGTCCCAAAACAATAAATGTTGGCGTGGATGTGGAGAGATAGGAACACTCATACACTGCTGGTGGGACTGCAAACTAGTACAACCTCTGTGGAAGGCAATATGGAGATATCTCAAAGAGCTACAAGTAGAACTACCATTTGATCCAGCAATCCCATTACTGGGCATCTACCCAAAGGAAAATAAGACATTCTATAAAAAAGACATCTGCACCAGAATGTTTATAGCAGCACAATTCACAATTGCAAAGTTGTGGAAACAACCCAAGTGCTCATCAATACATGAGTGGATTAAGAAAATGTGGTATATGTGTACCATGGAGTTGTACTCAGCCACAAAAAGCAATGGTTGTCTAGCACCTTTCGTATTATCTTGGATAGAGCTGGAGCTCATTCTACTAGGTGAAATATCACAAGAATGGAAAAACAAGTACCACATATACTCACCATCAAATTGGTACTAACTGACTGATACTTATGTGCACATATAGTAATAACATTCATCGGGTGTCAGGCAGGTGGGGGGGGGAGGAGGGGATGGGTATATTCACACCTAATGGGTGGGGTGAGTGCTGTCTGAAGGATGGACATACTTGAAGCTTGACTTGGGTGGGGCAAAGGCAATATATGTAACCTGAACATTTGTACCCCCGTAATATGGTGCAATAAAAAAAGTAAATGTTTGTTGAATGTCTACTAAGTAGCATATATAGAATTATGTAATTTTTATGCTACTGCCAAGTAGATATCACTGTCTACAATTTACCTAAACATACCACACACACACACACAAAACCACACAAACACACACCCCTTTACACAATCACAGTGAGAAATGAAGTAAGTTCCAGACTTGGTAGTGCTTAGTGGGTAGGGTATATATTTAGGTAAGATGCCTCAGCTTCTGCTTCCTCTCTCTCTCTGATCTTATCTCAACAAAGAAACCGTTATTCTCATCCCTACCCCAACTTGGTATCCTGTGAAGCTCAGATTCAGCTCATTCTGAATTGTGGTAGGCTAACAAACATGGCAGACTCTCCTATATGTATTTTCAATATCAATAGCCCTGAGAAAGTTATTTGATATTCCTGCTCCTTTAGAGAGTTATATTTGGCATTAGCTTTGGCAGCTATAGGTAGAATAGGTATCCTAATGGGAAGTACAATTTATGGAATGACACACAAAGGAAGAGATAATTTCTATAAATATCTATCATTATTAAAGTCTGGGATTCTCCTATCAGAGCCATATCCTTTTGGATTAAGGTTGTTATTTTTAAACCATACTCCACTATTCCTACTCCCAGCCCCCCTGCCCCATCAACACACATACAAACTCTTAGTATTCCAACAGAGAAACTCTATTTGCATCTTATTTCTTTTTTTTTGTGCCTCTATGTAACCAACTTGAACATATGAGTCTATAGATAAAAATATAAATCAATCAAATAGAAGTCTTGCAAACCACTAGATGAATAAGGGGACCTTCCTGAAGCAACACCATTGCCCATTAAAATGGACTGTTGGAGCTATGTAATAATAATCTTTCTGTAGATGTGTATAGAACTTTACAAGTTTGAAAGGGTCACATAGTTAAGGCAGAGCCAACAAAGAGCAAAGAAATGAGCTTTGGAACTGAGTCCAGTGGTTCCTAACCAGGGGCAATATATCCACTTAGATGTGATTTGAAAATGCATGAGCAGGTATTTTGGTTTGGTGCTATGGACATTTGAAGCTTCAGGGGAGGGGATGCCATCCTCAGGATTCCACAGACCAGTAGGACCCCTGATTGGGCAGGTATCTCTTCACCATTGCCATTCCCCATCTTTCCTTATCCTCCTCCCCCAAATGCTAGCACTGAAGCTCATCAGAATCTCCCACCCCTACTGTTCCTTGCCATAGTAAATACACTGTAGTAACGAAATACACTGTAGTAACTTCCTGTCAGCACCTAGTTGAATGTCACTCTTTCCTTCACCACCCATGGCATGGTTATTAATGACATCAGTATCCACCCAGATGAAGCATGCTGTATAATTCCCACTTGGATTGTTGTATTCCCTCAATGCTTCTCAATCCTAAGGTGCATTCTTGCTCCTGATCTCACTTGACCTGCATCCGTCATTTGATGCTGTTTTGCCACTCATTTCATGAACCACTGTCCATGTATCACCCTCAGACCATCACGCTTTCTTCGATTTCCCCCTCTGTTACTGGCCACTCTTTCTCAGATTCCTTCTTTGGCCCCTTCTCATTTCCCTAACCTTTAAACATTGTAGCTTTCTAGGGCTTAATCTTTTACTGTATCTGCACTCCCTTTCTAGGGTATTTCACTAGCCTAATAACTTTACCATCTATATTCTAAAGAAACCAAAATTCTGTTGCCAGTCTAGGCCTTTTTCTTGAACATTAACACACATATAATCAATTTTGCAGTGAACATAACTATTTGAATTGTAATATTCATAGTTAACATAAATTCTTGAATTTCTCCCCATACTGCTTCAACAGTCTTCTCATTTCAGTAAATGGTAATTCTATTCTTGCATTTTCTCAGGCTAAGAATCTTGAATCAAATTTTGATTCCTCTGCTTCT
Organism: Lepilemur ruficaudatus; assembly: GCA_963574885.1. NCBI lineage: Eukaryota > Metazoa > Chordata > Mammalia > Primates > Lepilemuridae > Lepilemur > Lepilemur ruficaudatus. The sequence goes on from CAUYRT010029917.1 coordinate 31,132, forward strand.
GTTGCATGTCCTGTCAATACATTATTAAATTTGTCAATGCAACCTACAAAATATAAGTAGACTCCAACTATTTTTCACCACACTACTACTGCCACCTTGATCTCAACTACCAGTATCTTTAGCCTGGATTACTGCAAAGCTTCACTGATCTCCTCTTTCTACCTTTTCTCTTTGTAGTCCATTCTCAGCACAGCCAGAATAATCCTTTTAAAGCATAAATTTCCACCATTTATTTGGCCAGTCTACCTCATAGATCCTTTCTTCCGTGAATTCCTTCTAGCTTTATTTTACATATCATTTAGTAGTCGGTGTGTTCTGTCTTTTAACTTTTTTGAGTTTTGATCTGTTTTTATTTTTAAAATTTTTAATTGGCATATAATAACTATACATATTTATGGGGTAAAATAGAAGTGATGGTTATCATGGAACACCTGCTGACTGTCTCTTGAATTATATTTCCATTGAATGAGTGTATTTTACACAGATGAGAGGAGTATCTACTAAAGTAATTTCAGCAAACTTTTTTATTTCTTCTATAGGAGGCCCATTCACATTATAAATCACAAGTGCAAGCTATTGCTTCAATACTACCTTCTCTAATGTAACCAACATTTTGGTTTTTCTTCTAAAAATCATCACTTTTACAGATTGCTTCAATGTTTAGCTTGTTCCATCATCAGCAATAGCTGACATCTTTAATTTTTGATCTCGTTTTCAGAATGAAACATTGTTTTTCTCATTGCATGTGGAATGACTCAGACAGAAAAAAACACTTTCCTGAGGAAGGTCAAGTATAGGCCAGGCTCAGTCACTTATAACCTCATCTCCAGTTTGTGTAATTCAAATGTGTGCCTCTGTGAAATTATGATCACTCTAGTAGTACAATGTCAGGGCTTCTTATGAATACTTGACACTAGACAAGCCACATATCAGTATCAGGGATTAATTGGTATGTAATTAGGAATTCAGTTTAAAAGCTGCCATTTTAAAAGAATTATCTAACAAGGGAAATCTAGATTGCTATATTATTAAACAATTGAGTCTGATCATCATAGTGGTAAAACTGTAATAATAACTAATACAATGGTAGTTGTCTGGGTGGCAGGGATTTGCACAGGACCTGAATTTAAGATTACAGGCCAGATGTACATTTATAACACATCTGGATTTTTTGGTCTGGGGTACTCCTGTTTCCACTTTCTGCCTCTAAAAGGAATGGTATTTCTGAAGTGTCTCATGTTTGCCATTCTCCTTCCCTTCCCACTCTGTCTTCCCGACTCACATGGCTCCACTGCAGGCCCCGTGGGCTTCCTGAACAGTCCTTGGGCCGCTCATGTTTCATATTCCTCAAGGCTAATGGTGCCTCTTCTCAGACTTTTCTCCTCCTTGGACAGGGGCCCAGGCTTCCAGTGGAGCCCAGAGGAGCTGGCACGCATGTATCATCACAGGAGAAACAGGGGCGGGACACTGTGCTACCTCAGTTAGGGAGTGACTTTCCCAAGTAGTCATGACTCCTGTCACAAGCAGCAGG
>CAUYRT010029918.1:0-55149 GCA_963574885.1 Lepilemur ruficaudatus
AGGAAAAATCAAACAACTCTGTTAAAAAGTGAGCAAAAAACATGAGCAGAAACTTTTCAAAAGAAAATAGACAAATGGCCAACAAACATATGAAAAATTGCTTAACATCTCTAATCATCAGGGAAATGAAAATCAAAACAAAAATGAGGTATCACTTAACTCAAGTGAGATAGGCTATTATCAAAAAGTCACAAAACAAATGTTGGCATGGATGAAGAGAGATAGGAACGCTCATACACTGCTAGTGGGACTGCAAATTAGTATAACCTCTATGGAAGGTAATATGGAGATACCTCAAAGTACTAAAAGTAGAATTACTATTTGATCCAGCAATCCCACTACTGGATATTTACCCAAAGGAAAAAAATACATTCTATAATAAAGACATCTGCACTCGAATGTTTATAGGAGCACAGTTCACAATTGCAAAGATGTAGAAACAAACCAACTGCCCATCAATCCATGAGTGGATCAATAAAATGTGGTATACATATACCACGGAGTACTATTCAGCCATAAAAAGCAATGGTGAATTAATACCCCTTGTGTTATCCTGGATGGAGCTGGAGCACATTCTACTAAGTGAAGTATGACAAGAAAGGAAAAACAAGCACCACAGGTGCTCACCATCAAATTGGTACAAATTGATCAACACTTATGTTCACATATGGAAGTAACATTCATTGGATGTCAGGCAGGTGGAAGGGGCATGGAGGGGATGGGTAAATTCACACCTAATGGGTGTGGTGCACACTGGGGGATAGGCATGCTTATAGTTCTGACTTGGCTGGTGCAAAGGCAATATATGTAACCAAAGTGTTTGTACCCCCATAATATTATGAAATTAAAAAATAAATTTTAGAAAATTCCCTGCTTTCAAAAGACCTATAATTTCTTTCCCTCCTTCCTTATCCTATTCCTTGTTTTTTCTTTTATTATTTCTCTTCTTTTTCTTTTAAAGAAATTTTTCTTTATTTTATCTTTTATTTTAGGGCAAAATCAAGAGATTATGACCCTTAGGAAAAAACATAGGAGTAAATCTTTGTGATCATGGGTTTGGTAATAGTTTTTTAAATATGACATAAAAAATACAAGTGACAAAAGAAAAGATTAAATAAGTTGGGCCCCATCAAAAATGAAAACTTTTGTGCTACAAACTACACCCTCAAGAAAGTGAAAAAACAATCTGTAGAATGAAGACAAATATTTGCAAATCACATATCTGATAAGGAACTTGCGTCCAGAAGAACTCTTACAACTCAGTGGTAAAAAAGACAACTTAAGTAAAAATGAGCAAAAGATTTGAATACACATTTCTGCAAAGAAGATATACAAGTGACCGATAAGCACATAAAAAGTGCTCAACCTCATTAGACAAGAAGGAAATACAAATCAAAATCTCTGTAAAATACTATTTACATCCGATAGAATGGCTACCACCCAAAAGGCAGACAATAACAGTGTTGACAGGAATGTGACAAAATCAGAGCCCTCACACACTGCTGGTGGGATTGTAAAGTGGTGCAGTCATTTTGGAAAATAGTTTGACATTTCTTCAAAATATTAACTATAGAGTTTCCATATGACCCAGCAATTCCTCTCAGAGTTACATCCCTAAGAGAAATGAGAAATACATCCACATAAAACATACACATATTCATACTGACATTACTCATGACAGCCAAAAAGTGAAAACCACTCAACTGTCTTCTCAGCTGATGAATGGATATATAACTTATAACTGATGTGTATATCCAGACAATTGAAAAAATTTAGGCCATAAAAAGAAATAAGAATGAGGTATTGATGCAAGGGACAACATGAATGAACCTTGAAAATAATCATACTAAGTGAAAGAAGCCAGTTAAAAAGACTACATGTTATATGATTCTTATTTATATGAAACATCCAAAATAGGCAAATCCATAGAAACAGACAATGGATTAGTGATTGCTTAAGGATTAAAGAAGCGGTCTGGGAAATGGGGAGTGATTGTTAACGGATATGGAGTTTCTTTCTGGAATGACGAAAGTACTCTAAAATTGAATTGTGATAATGGTTACATAACTCTGTGACAATACTAAACACTACTGAATTTAAAAAAAAACAAGAGATTATAGTTGAAGATCTTTATTATTTAAACACTGCAGAGCAAAATGAATAGTAACATTAAAATTAAAGTTTTGTGCAGTTCATGATCTTTTAAACATCGCATTAAAAAGAAATGAACTAAAGGGCCTTATATTAACTACTCTTTTCAAATTGATACTGAAAACAACTTATTTTAATAAATATGTTTAATGTGATAAAAATTACAAACATTTCTCAAGGGAAAAATAATTTTTATAAAAATCACCTTTGTTTAAATTTTGCAATCAAACTTTTCTTTGCACTTATCTCTCGGGTATGACCTATCAGTTTTTAAATCAGCTGGTTTCTGGACACCAGCCTTCTCAGATTCATAGACACGTGTGTGAGAGTTTTTGTCGCAGTTTTCTTTTCTTGCATTTCTTACTTGACTTTTCCCTTGGGATAATAAAGTCAAATAGAGGAAAAATTATTTGTTTCCCCTTGTTTAGCAATGTTTGCACAGCAGCAATCCTATGGTATGGGTGAAAACTATTTCTTTCAGAGTGATGCCATACTTTTGCAGAGGCTTCTGTGGTTTTATGCTTGAAATGGGAATCTGGAAATCAGAGAGTCTTCTACCATATTTCCACATTTTTTTAAATTAATGGTGTTGCAATGTAAATTTATTTTAATATATTAATTTGTTCAATTTATCTAAATTACAGTATTTTTGCTTTCTTGAAATTTGTAATATGACCCTCCAACTTGTAAAGTATTTTTGGCTAATGACATACGAAATTCTTGATAAAAGTGAATTAAGTGAAATTATTCTTTTTAAAAATCAAGGATAATGCCATTGCCCTGTGTGATTTTAAACATATGCACAACTTAATGATAGCCACGGAGAGTGATATTTGCCGCTCCCTTGTAGCTGAACCCTATACATACCACGTGCTGGAGTTACTGTCCCATGGTGAAGGGAAGTTGAGGAGAGTCACATATGATGCAAAGAAAGAAGGGAAAACCAAATAATTCTTTAATGGGGATAAAAAACGAGACTAATGGGTATTATGATCTCTCAAATTCCATAAAATCATAGAAACAAAAGATTTTCCTTTCCCAAAGAATATGTGAAACACTTCCTCCTCAGTTTTTCTGAAGTGCTATTATGGAATTTTCCTTTTGAGGCTTAAGTGCCTATATTTTTTCAGCAAGAGAGGCCCTTTGAAGCCAGCCTGAAGCAGTGTCAAAACATATGGGAAACAACCAAAAACATTTAAAAGACTCTCTTTAAAAAGTGTAGAAAATCCCTCTTAAAATAATGAGTTGAAAGGCAGTAAGATGCCCACATTGCAAATATTGGTTTTGTTTGGCTGTTTCTCTTTGTTTTGATTTGGGAGAGGAGAGGAAGGAGCTTACAACCAGAATGGCTTTTCTTCTTAACTAGGACCGAAGCAGTGATCCCATTTAGCTTTCATTTACACGACATAAGTATTTTCAGATTTACGCTGTATATGTTCCTTATTATAGCTTTTTCGTCCTGAAGATAGACAATTTCAGGAAGTGTTTAAGTTTTTATCCACATATATAGATTTTATCCACACATATTTTATATACTTTACCTCCAAATATTCTAGAAAATTAGAAGAGAACAAACAAGATTGATAGCTTTTAAAATTAATTAGAGCCTACACCCTGCCTACTAATATGTAAGTGGTAGTCTGAGTTGGTTGAAAAGAACCAACTGGGATTTTTTTAATGCCCATAATCTTTTCTTTTGTGGAGGTGTTTGAAAAAATCACATACTGTTTCCTATAAAATCTCCTGTTAACTACTTGGGAAAGAGTCATTCTATATTCCATGTTTGCTGAATTAGAGATCATTAAGTAAAAAACAGAAGACTAAAGAAGAATTATATATTATTACCATGGTTCATTTCCAAGTCCTGTTGAATATTTCTATTTGTATATTCTATCAATATATCCCCAAATTAACTTGCTATATTTTTACATGCTTCTCACTCCCAATTCCCAATCTTTCCATTCTAGCCTTTATTTCAGTGAATTTCAATTTCCCCAAAAACATCAGGTCTAGAGACTGAATCATCAAATCAGCATTGATTCTTTCTCTCTCTCTCTCACTCATTCATTCACTCACTCTGCTTTCCCAGCATTCACCAAGTTCCACATGTTCTACTCCTGTGTCTCATATACACATCCACCTATACATTCCCACTGCACCATTATGCTCATACATCACCAATCCTGCTTTAGCCGTCTTATCACTTACATTTGCTTTCTTTCCAAATATAAGTCAGACAGGTGCTGCTTTAGAAAAAAAAAATTGTTTAATTTGGAATAGAATGCCTTCCCCATGTGGACTCACTGAATAATTCTAGTCTCATATTCCTTTAAGTGTCATCACATTCATACCAGAAAATTCCATCCATCTTGAGCCTTCCTGCCTCTGTGCATCTGCCCATGGTGTCCTCTAAGCCTGGAAGTCCTTGTCTATTAAAGTACTACCATAGTTGAACACATATATTAGAAAATATGTTTGCAGTTTGAAGTAACAATATAAACTAAATAGGACTTTACATCTATTATTTCACATATGGAGAAATCTGGAAGAAGAGTAAATCCAGAGTTGGTTAATGTAGTAGCTCAAGATGTTGAAATGTTATGTCTACAACTCTTACCATCACAGCCTAAAGTGATCATATCTAAAGGCAGGATATGTCACATTTGCAGGTCATGCCCCTTCTCGGGTCCCCCTTGTAGCTCACTGACCAGGGTTCCATCACACGCTCTGCCTAAGGAAATGGAATGACTATGATTGGCTTTAACCAACAAGAGCAATATCATTCCCAAGAGGGTAATAATTGATCATTGGGAGATGAAAAATTCTTACTTTTTTGAGCACAAAAAATAGATATACATACAGTACATAACCAGATACACACTATGTCTGTGGTATTGAAATTTCAGTTAATTAGGGGGGTATTGTCTGGAAAGGCTCCAGAAGGGCAAGATAAAGAAAGAAAGGTTGATAAATACCCAGTTTAAATGAATCAGCATCCATCCCTTGGCAAGAGGTGATGCACATGAAGCACAAACTGACTTAACACTGAAAACAGTCAGAATCTTATCAGTAAACAGAGCACCATGGCCTTTGGTAAACTCGACCACAGCACCCACCTGAAATGGTATAACTTTTAGGAAGGCATCTCCCATCTCCTCCAGGAGATGGAGTTAATTGCATCCACGCTGCCCTGTCATAGCACCCATTTTGGACCACTGTTGTACGTACCTTATGCTGCTCTGTATTAAAGCTAGTTGACTACTGATACACCTCCCCCTCAACACACCTGGATAATAAGCTACTGCTCATAAGGTAGGCTGTCTTAATCATTCTTCTGGACCTCTAAAAGATGCTTGAAGTAAGAGGCACTCAGATGTTTATGGAATTGAGTGAATTGAATGAATACAAACACACTTGCACACGCATACACTGCTATGGACTGAGTGTCTCTGCCCTCTCTAAACTCATATGCTGAAGCTCTAACCCATTTAGCATTTTTATATCCATCGAGGACCTAGAAAATGTAAATACTAAAAAATATTTAATGACTGAATTTTCAATGTTAAAAAAATCCCCTTTTCTAACTTCTTTTAGTCTCATATTAATTCAAGCTTATCCTAGCTGGTTGTATTGGATCAGGAAAAGACTTAGAAGTAAAAATTTCCAACCTCATTTGAAGAAATAGGTTCTCCCTTTCTCAGTTCTGGCTGGTTTTTATCCTGGCTGCCTGTGATGGAACAGGTGACATGATAGGCTTCCTCTCCCCATGTTGTTTCTCCTCCTCCCCACTCACAAGCTGCCACTAGCTTCTCCAGGGTTGAGGAGCTGAGAGGGAAAGAGGGGGTGAAAGACAGGCTGGTGCTGTACAGATAGGGGATCTGGATGCTCTGAGCATGGAAGTGACTGACAGTCTTCCTGGGAGAACTGGCCCCCATCACCGAGGATCTCTTAACACACAGTCTCCTTCATGTAGAGAAATATTAATAACAGCTCCTCTGGCTGCCCAAGACTTCTTCAGCTCCTAGGATTTCTGCAGTACATCTACAACTTCTAAGACTTCTTTTGTCCCCCCAAGCAGAAATAAGGGAGAAAGGCTTGAAGTGGGGTTCTCTAAACTTCTTTTGGGGTGTGGAAGGAGGGGGATGATTAAAATTTTGTCAGAATGGTAAACATCTCATGGAGGCTTGGTTATGTCTGCTGACTCTTTGGAAGCACAAAAACATTTCAATAAGGTGGAATTGGCAATGCTACAAGAAAAGAATAATGGATTTGTGGGTATCTGAATACAATTAGTTTAAATCAAGACAAAGTTTTCTTTCAAGGTTTTTTCAGTACTTTAGCTTGTTAACAATAAATTTCATTTACCCTGTGCCTCCAAGGATTGACACTACAATTCTTAGACATGGTTAAGATTTTACTATGCAAGGTGTACTATAAAAGGGCTTATGAGAAGAGCGGCAACTGGAAAGGTCAAAGGGCCTTGTATTATATTGTATTGTTGACATACCACTCCTGCACTTTGGGTTTAATTACCTTTTTAGCAGTGAATGATTGTAAGAAACAACAAAATTATAGTATTTTGCTAAAATGATCACTGAAAAATGAGAATTGTTCTCGGTCAAAACAACTGTGAGAAACCAAAAGTGCTTACAAGCTTTTTATTGACATAATATATTTCTGCTAGAAATACGAGGAAGGATAAAGTAACTATGTTAAAGAATATAACCTAAGAAATGTTCATGAGGATGAAGCTTGACAGTGAGGAGAGGGAGCAAGATGAAGCACAGCAGAAGTGACCATTCTTTCCTGAGGTTTCTGACATCACAAAGGGTCCTGACCACAGGTAGCTAAACCCCTTTCTTTATAAAACCGGCCTATAAAGTTAGTTCCTGTGCTCATTTTGTTTGCCCTCCCTCCGCATCACTTGAAATGTCTAAAATTAGAATGAAACAGATGTACAGATGTTTTTGTTGACAAGAAGTCAAATAATTAAAAAGAGAAAAAAATGACACATGTTAAAGTGAAGAAAACAAAACACTTTACTCTTGATTCCAAGTGTTAATTTCAATTATGTGCAACTCACTCAGGCAAACTTAGACCCTCCCGAGTCAGTTCATCCATATCGGCTGTCAGATGATCTATTTTAGTTCTTAACACTGCATTGCTGTCTTTTTGGTCTGTCCTCCTCACTGGACTATGACCCAACCAATGTGTGGCAGGACACAGATGAGTCAAAAAGTATTAAGCTTGCAAATACTTTATAATGATAAAAGAAGTTTATTTCTAAAAATATATAATAAATGCATATAATTAAAACAATTCATTAAAGTGAGCTACAAACATTCACATTGCCAAATTATAAATATTCGAATTGTTCAATCATGTACGATTAAAAGCAGTATTTCTGCTTTCTGAAATTATTGGAATTTAATTATTAAGTGGACAAAATATAATCATCTCATACTACTTTGTTTATTTCATGCTTGTTTTCAAACATTCTATTATAAAGACATCTGCACCGGAATGTTTATGGCAGCACAATTTACTATTGCTATTGACGGCCAAGTGCCCGTCAATTCATGAGTATATTATTAAAATTTGGTATATGTTTACAAATTTTCATGTGACTTTTCTTACAATATTCTTAAGAATGTAGAATAGCTATTTTTTAAATGAATTTTCTGCTGCTATTAACAACCTACATCTTCCATAAGTAATTTATAGTTAAAGATATGAGTTTCAAAAGATGTTTATTTCACAAAAAATAATGTAAACTTTCTCTTGAAAGTTGGAAAGTCACAAGACAGATAAATTCACTAAACAAGCAACATAATTAAGATTAGATGAAATTTGGATTTATGTGCTTGACAAGTATTATTTTCTTCAGACTAAGTATCTTATTTTATTATTTGCATGAGAAAATCATCAACCAGACCAATGGACCAAACAAAACTATATACATATTACACAGAAAATGATGACAGGAGTTTTTGAAACTTGGGAAGAGTAAAACAAGAAACAAAGTTACATTCTGAGCTCATTTATTTATAACAGTATTATAATGAGCTCAAGAAGTTAGATACAAGGTTATTTCATCAGTATTTGAAGTCAAAATGCCTCACTCAGTTGCAGAATTGCTTATTTTACAAACTTGAATGGAAATTGTCAACACTATATTTGGGGGCTAATAAAATAAAAGAAATAGAATAGACAATGCTCAGTCAATAGCATAATGTGTTCCAATTTCTCGTTTATAGGTTTTATTTAGATTTTTTTATGCAAACTCAATATTACACAAATTCAATGGTCAACATATCCCCTAATGTTTTGAATTTGTTTTCTCTTCAAAATTATTATTTAAAGGAAATACAACAACTTTTTAAAAGCCTCATATAGATGCCCCAAATTCATTCTAATTTACCCCCAGTGTTTGTAGAAATATTACCATTTTCTATATAGCATGATATAGAAAAAGTTTGTGAATCATTAGACAAATGATTCTCAATGATAGAAATATAGCTTATTAATTAATCTACACCCTCACAACTTACAACTTTTGAGACAGAGAAAATAGTCAATAAATGTTTAATACATAAATTCATGTATAAAGAACACATCCTTTTATAGCCATAAAAAGGCATTTTAAATGATCATCAGCTTTGAATAGCAGTCATTATTTTTTTAACTTTTTATTGTGAAAATTTTCAAACATACAGTAAAGTAGGAAGAAAAGTAAAATAAACACCCATATGTTTACCACCCACATTCAACATTTGATAACAATTTGCCAGATATTTTCATTGTGTGTGTATATGTAATGAGCTACTTAAAGCAAATTATGTGATAGTTTGACACCCAGTATGCTTGGGTGAGTCACAATTGGGTGAAATCAATGCTTAGCATCAGAACTGGAGAGTTTTGCTTCCTTCACTTTTGGCATATGTTATCACTTTTTCTCTCTTTCTCTTTTTAATTATTTGAATTTTCTGTCAATACACATATTTCCACATTTGTTATTTGCTTTATTCTAACTTTGCAAATTTCAAGTGACAGGGAAGTATGATAGACTGAGTTTCAGAATCTCACATATGCATCTCCAAAACATGAGGACATTCTGTTCTATAAAGACAACATCATTTCCAAATTTAACCAGACTAATAGTAATTCCTACTATTATTTCATATACAATTCACATTTAAATATACTGCTTATTCCCAAACATGAACTTTATGGATTCAAATCAGGATTGACCACAAATTGCATTTGGTTATGTTTCCTAAGTCCTTAGTGGGGTGAAATATCAAGGATATCCTCCTTCTTTAAAAATAACATTTTGTAATATATTTAAGTCCAAAATTTTTTAGTTTTCCAGAGTTAGTTACTAATATTTATGGTTATGCTGTATCTATCCTAAAGATCAAAACACTTTAAACATATTTTCTTATTCTTCTACCATAAGGGAATAAACTTGAAAACTTACTCATATTTTTATTATAATAATTTAAAAAGCCCAGGAATCTGTATTTTGCAAGCAAGTGATTCTACTGTATATCTGTTATGCAACTAGGTTTGAAAAGTGCTGTTCTAGGACACACATAGTGCCATATAAAAGTACAATATTTAAACAAACCATAATATAAGAAAGCTTACTAAACAAAGGTTCTCCAAGTAGATAAAGTAATTCAGCTTATAATAAAGAAAAACAAGATGGTGAAATGCAAAGTAAATGATACACTTACTGTTAAAACCCAAAATATCTGAAATATAGTTTAAATGACCAAATCCAGTGTGTAGATTTACTTGGTATTCTTGGCACAATAAAGTTTTATATGATTTGCTAACAAAAGATTGTCAACCTATACACCTTTACTTTCTATCTATAAAGTAAAGAAATTTCAAATGTTAGTAAAAAGTAGAACAGTTTCAATAACTATAAATGGAATACCTGCAATGAAAAAGAGGAAAACATAAGTTTTGAGAGTTTCTTAAGTCAAAAGAGAAGGGCAGTGAGCACCATGTTCCAGTCCATCCTTTCTCAGGTGAGTTTATGCTGTGATCTTCACAAGTTAGATTTACAATATAACGGCTAAAGAGTAAGTGGACCAGAAAGCAAATTTTCTTTTTCCTGTCTCTTACCCATTACTGGTTACGCAACTGTTTGGAAGAAGTCAAGATAAAGCATGAAGGACTTTGTTGTCTTTTTTTCTTTTATTTTAATTCTACAGATACCCAAAACAGAAAACTTGAAAGAATTTCCAGAGTTAATTCATGACCAAGGACCTTTTCTGTGAATGAAATTTTGCTAAGAGACACAAAATGTCAGCCATTTAGCAACTTTCACGATAGAGCATTCTTAGTGATCTGACATAACTCACCAAACACAGGAAACTTAAACCTGCAAGGAAAACAAGGAAAGGGCATTGTTGACCCGTATAAGAAAGTGCACATATTCTATTCAAATGATGTGATAGATTAAACAGATGTCACTGAATCATGGGTGTTGTAGAATGTCAATCTATTTTGGTGGGAATGAGGTCAGAGTTTCAGAACAGAATCAGAGTTTCATGAGTACAATCGTGCTTCAGGTTTCTGTGCCTGCTTCCAAGATAAACCTTTAGAATAGGTCTGCATTATCATTACAAGTCCCATCATTGTGACTTAGCTTCAAATTAAGTACATAAATTAATATCAAAATATCCTCTCAAAAATGCAAAAGCAAAACAAAACAAAAACATAGCTTCACTCAAATTGGGAAAATGACATTATAAATTGCAACATGGTAGGACTGAACATGCCCATTAGTATTTGAAGATGAATTCAGTTTCTTTTGTATTATCTTGAGGGTGAGTCTGTGAGTCTGTTCACTGTTACCCCAGCACCTTGCTATTGTTCCCAGCACCTGCGTGTTCTCCTGAAACGCCTTTATATGAATGAGTGAATAAATAAATTAATATTAAATATGTTTCCCTAACTGAATTAAAATTATTCAGTGACTAACTTTATCCCCTTAATGATGTGTTAAAATTTAAACAAAATTGATTTAACTGTTTTATCCATATTTATATAGTTAAAAGGTTATATTTCACCATTACTATAAGCAAACTATGCATAGGAAGCCAAAAAAGATTATGTAAATATAATACTTTCATTTTAAAATTCTAGTTCATGATTTAAGTCTTTCCCTAATCCTGGATTTCTAAAATAAAGTGTCTTGCATTTCTTCATTTTTATTTATCTTTTAGGAAATATATATAGCTATAGTTAGCATTACAGGTGCATATATGTGCACATGTATGTACACATATACATATTTCACCATATACCAAAGTATACTATAAAACAAACCAATTTCTAACTAAGACATCAGAGTGGGTTTCTTGGTAGCAGGATGAGGATAGCTAAGCGGATGGGAAGAGAATATTCTTTTTAAATACTCAGAATTTTAAATAAAATTAATAGCTCCACACACATAATAAAATTCTGATCAGTATAGTCATTTAGGCTGGCAACAAAACTATGTAACTTGCCATTAATAGATTACGTTAGGGCATTATAACATTCCAAAATTTTTAAATGATTCTAACTTATCACCACTGCAGCTGTTCCACCTGGACCTTATAATAGTATTAGAATCTGCCTTGAGATTTTTTAATAGGATTCTAACTGTGAATACAATTACAGAAAGCCCTGAGTGCTAAGATATATTTTTAATGGGGATAGGTTATGAGATATTTAATAATAAAAAAATAAAGAGTACGTGACAGTTATGAGGGCAGATGAGAACCAAAGAATTCTTAGCAGGAGTAAACTGTCTCAGCCATGACCAAATACAGACAAAATCATCAGCAACAGGTTTCCTGCTAAGCACAGAAGCTACTCCCTGTATGTGAGACTTTTTTCAAAAGAATATAATTTTGCAGAGAATAATAAAAACAACATGGAAAGATATGAGTTGATTTATCTTTGCCACATTACAGCTATCCATACAGAATGAAAAAAAAGGGATGGGCATAGAAGCTCAAAACCACCAAAGCTTGGTAAAGGAAGACGTGAGAAGAATGAGTTTATAATTAAATTAATCTGCTTGTAACCCTCTCCTGTAAGTTATTGGTCAGCATCTCTTCCCCACTCTAGAATATGTACTTTAAAATGAAAAGTAAGAGTTACTTATTAGTGAGGGCTTACTGGAGTTAAAATAGTCAGCAAAACTTTTTGAAAGAGAACACATTTGCCAGAGAGAATAATACGCAATTGAGATTGAGTTGGGATTTCCAACTACTCAAAACAAGGAACCAGAAAGAGTGTAACCAAGAGGGTAGGTATGAAAACAGAGTTTGTGTCTCACCAATGTGAGCTCTAGCTCAACCAGTTTAACAGCTTGGATAAGTCATCCAAATTCTCATGCTCAGGGTCTTTACCTGTTAAATGGGGAAACCAATAACTCTACTACAAAGATTACTGTAGGGATTAAATGAAATAATGACCGTCATGTGCTGAGTGTAGTACCTGGCATATAAATAATAAGTAAATTTTATCTTTATTGCTACTGAAAGCAGAAGAGAAGTAAAAGATTTCCTTTACTGAATACATTACAGTTACTTCTCTAGCTGGGCAACATAAGCAAATCTATTACCGTCTCATTTCTTTTTTTTTTTTAGTTTTTACCTTTGCAAAATAGGAACATTTTATGCAAACTAGTTGTCAAGAGAATCAAATTAATGATAAAGTTAATTTGTAATGTTTCAAGTGACATACAAATGACAGTTATTATCTCACATTCGGTGTCCACTGCACTGAAACTTAAGCAGGATGAAAACGAAGGAACAGAAACTGATGAAGCAGAGAGTGCACATTTAGAAAGCAATGTGACTCCAGGTAAATTCTGGGCTATAGTTATCTTATTTCTCAAAAGATCTTTCTTTGATTGCATTTAAATGACTACTAAATGGCTTGAATTCAATTTAATTGGAATGCATAGACCTATTCTCATATGTTCTGGATTATGCCTTTCTGGAGTGGCAGAAAATATGCATCATGCCATATAACAGGTGGGCCAGTGTCCTCTGGCTCAGGTCAATTGATGCAGCTTTCTTATTTTCCAAGGTACTAGGGAAAAAAGCATGAATTATTTTACATCTGCAAGTAACATTAAGTTGCTGAATTATTGCAATCTTCTTCTCACCCAGCCCCTTATCATACTCGCACACAAGCAAAAAATGAGCTTAAATTTAGGTTTGTTCCATTTCATTCTTTTCATGTAAGGATGCTAAGAAGCAATGCAATACTCAAGTAAATGATTAAAATATTAGAGCTCAGATATTTCTGAAACTGAGCAATTGGCCCCCAAATAATTTAAAATGTACCATCTTTATTGTTTCATTTCAATGCTGTTTATTTTTTTTAATTTACATTACAAATGTTTTAAAATTTATGAAGACTTAGCGTCAGTACAAATAATAGGATATACTCAAATATTACTTATTGTTTTCTAAAATGTTCCAAAGTAAAAGGTATTGATGTTTGAATCAGCCATATTTCTGCATTATGGATGTTTATGTAGCTTGGTGCTGTGTTCTTTATGAGAAGAGGAATTAAAACTTCAAAAGAAGTTTGAGCTGTAAGCTTGTAATTCAAGCTTCTCAGGACAAAGACTTTTCACCGTGTGCCCTCTTTTTATTTTAAATGAAAATACATATTTTCCCAACATGCCATTTCAGTTCCACAGAGAGAAGCAGTCAGGAGACTTTATGGTCAAATGTTTTAAAAGAACCTTGAACATTAGCCAAAAAAATGCCTCTAAGCTCTCTTAAAACAACTCAGATCCAGAGCTTTATTTGCTCATTAGTCTTACAAGGGGCGCAAGCAAAGTTTTATAAAGACAGAGAAATTCCTTGCTAGGTTATGACTTTAATGGCTTCATGAACCTATTTTCAAACAAAAGTGAGAGTCAGGGAAGCTCATGGTTTTGAATGGGACCCTAGAAAGACAGGCGGCACACTTGGAAGAGAAGTTAGCAAGAATATGAATGAGAACTTAATTATGACATTAATAAAATATCCTCAATAAAAGAAAGAAAATTTAAGACAGTAAATTAAAAATAAATCCTCCAGAGACTGTTTGTATGACCAGAGCTGCACATAAAGTTGTATATAGATGTGGCAGAACTGGGAAAGGTACAGTTAAGTTCTTGGCCTTGGCAATCTTTAGAACTGACTGTTCTTTGAGATCAACATCCTATTTTATATAATGAAGAAAAAGGCGATTTGTAGTTGCTCTGAGATGAAGGGGATCTCCTGAGCTGAGTGCAGCCTTTTTGATTTCCTCATCTCTTGATTCAAGCCCCCAATTCTACCCAAATTGTTTCTATTTCAAGGATAACTCAGAGATCATCACTTCTTCCATGAAAACTTCACTCTTTTCCCTACAAAGCATTAACCTCTTAGTCTTTCTTCAATTTTGCTTGCATTGCTATATAGCATAAATGCTTCATGAAATTGTTAATACAGTTAGGACCTCTGCCTATGTTTTCATGACTTTATCACTTCCTTCCCACAGAAACCCCAACATATTAACATGCGTAGCATAGGTGCACAAGAGGTTTCAGTCTAATCACATTAAATAAAGTCAACTCAAATTTAGATAGACTAGAATGCTATATAATGAAGCATTTGAATATCATCCTATGAGGACAGGGACCTCCTGTGCCTTATTCAATTCTTTTTCCCCACTTCTCAAAGCTATGCCTGGCCTGTGAGAGGTACTCTGTAAGTATTTTGGGGGTCAACGTCATAAAATATGTGAACAATTTTTACTCAACTCTTCTTGCATGCAGCCAGGATGTGGTCCTATGGTGAGATTCTACAGAAATGGACTATGGTGCCTGTACTCAGGGAGCTTCAAGGCTAGTCCAGGAGTTGATACAGATGACAAACAATAGAAGAAATATTGCTAAACTGGGCAACAAATAGTGGGAATTAAGGGTAGAGGGAATTGTCATGAAAATAATAATGCATTGTTTTCTAAAGGGATCCCAGTACCCCCTAACAATCTATTCCAGAGCTAAGAGTATGAAAAATAGAATTGAAGGATATAAAAAAAATAATAAAACCCAAGAGAAAAGAATATGCTCAAACCCGTAGCAGGAAACTAACTGTCACTATGTAGATGGTTCGAGTAAAGCAGGCAATGAAATAACGTGCATGATACGATAATTCTTTGTTTGTAATTTGATGGAAAGAAGGAAGGATAGAGGTTAGTTGAGGAAAGCATGGCATCTGATATTAACCAACTGGAAGAGAGAAATTAAAAACTGTACAGTAAAAGAAAATTTAAGAGCCTGTATAAGAAACCAAAATTTGGAATTGGCTGAAAGAAGAAAAGAGAATTCCTTTGTGCTACACACTAGGAAAATTATCTTTCAATTGACAGAGGGGTGGTGACAATAGAGAGAGAAGGCCTACTTCTACCACACTACCTGGCTATGCAGTGAACAGTATCTATCTAGACATAATATTATGTCCAGGAAATATAAACCTAGACGTAATAATGTAAATGCTATTTTTATTTTCAGTATTTACCTTCTAGAAGTAGCACCTAGCCAAAAGATGGAAAGCTCAAGTATAGTATCTGAATAGAATAATCATTTCAAATTTTTAGAACATTTGTAGAGAATTTTGTAGCTGCCTGAAAATGGAATGTGGAAATGTAGCCTGAATAGTGACCTCCAGTATGACAAGTCCATGTCCTGATCCCCTCTGTCTGTGAGTATCGCCATATGGCAAAAAGCAGGACTACATTAAGCATTTTGAGAGGAAAGGCTTGCCCATGATTATCTGGACGGGCCCTAAATGCAATGGCATGTGTCCTCATAGGAGGGAAGAAGAGGACGTTAGAGAGAAAAGGAGGAGGCAACGTGGCCACGGAGGCAGAGATGGACTGAAGCAGCCACAGCCCAGGGATAAGTGGAGCCACCAGAAGCCGGAAGACGAAAGAAAGGGGTTCTCCAGTGGAGCTTTTAGAGAGAGCACAGCCCTGCTGGCAACTTCATTTCGGGTGACTCCAGAACTTAGAGACAAATTTCTATTGTTATAAGCCACCAAGTTTGTGGTTGCTCATTACAGCAGTCATAGAAAACAAACACTAGTGGAGAAATTTGTACTTTGAAGTAAATCAGAAACAAATGTTCCATGTTTAATAAAATAAAAATAAGAAGATACTCACAAAGATAACATTGGAAGGGAGAAAGGACCCATAACTACCAGTATGGAGGATATTTTAAAATAGGATAATACTATGTATAAAGTTTATATGAATATGTTTGAAAATTTGGAAGAAATAGATACTTTTTAAAAACTATATATTCCTAAATTTTTGTTAAGAAAAGAATAAAGAGACGAATACATGTAAAAAAATGAAAAAGCCAAATACTTGGTTCTAAATGAGCATCAACTACAGATGACTTTCAGAAAATTTCTTGTAATACATTAAATATGGGTAATACCTATATAAGCCAAATTAATACATAGAAAAACACAGAAAGTCTTCTGTCTAGCAAAACCATTAGTGGTCAATACAGTCATTCAAATTATTTATATTAACACTAAAATGTTAAATAAAACATTATTAAATGGAATTTAGCAGGGTATCATGAGACTAATATATCTCATCCAGGTACAGTTTAATCACAGAAATAAAAAGAAGGTTCAACAATAGATAATAGTCACTATACTAGAATATTTTTGAAAATAATAATTGGAAAGCAGGCCAAAAAAGTTTGATAAATATAGTAGTCATCCCTGATTCCAAATTAATAATAAAGAAAATAAGAAGAAAACTTCCTTAGATTGACAAATGGCATCTGGAGAAAAGCTATGGCAGATGGCATAACAATGTAAAATATGGTTAAAATAAAGCAGAAGATACCCTCACTGCTGTGCAACATTGCACTAAGATTCAATAAGAAAAGGAAAAGAAAGAAAATGAATGACTATTTAAAAGGATGAGACAAAACTGACATTAGTGTCAGAAGACATAATTATCTTAAACTTTTTAAAAGAATAAACTTAAAAAATGGAGTTAATAAGATAGCTCAGTAAGTTAGCAAGATAAACACAATAAAAACTATATACACACTAGAGCAAAACTGTCAAAAATATGCAGGAGATAGGCATGGAAAATTGTTAATTTTTATCAAAGAAGATAAATGAAGATCTGAATGAATGGAGAACATTTATATTCCTGAATTGAATGATTTGATATTAAGTGGCTAATTTCCCAAAATTAATGTTTGAATTTAATGAAATCTCAATCAAAATTGCAACTATTTACAGAACTTCACAACGTGATTCTGCTCATCTGTAATAAGTAATATAATTAAATAAGAATAAAGGATTATTAAAAATAATAAAAGAACTTGTTTTACCAGATATCTATCAAAACATACCACAAACTCTAGTAATTAAAATAGCATGATCTGGCATAGATATAGATCATTTGTATAAATGTTTATAAATGTGAAGCAATTTTATGCTAAAGGTGGTATTTTCAATCAGTGGAAAAAGATAAAATATTCATTAAGTAGTTGTTTCTAAAAATAATAAAGTTAAGCTTCTCCCTCATATCACATACACAAAACAATCTTATTTATCAAAAATAGATGAAAATAATAAAATTTTAAAATATTATATAAAATCATTTGGGTAAATGCCCCCTAGTGGGATTGCTGGATCAAATGGTAGTTCTACTTTTAGTTCTTTAAGGTATCTCCATACTACTTTCCATAGAGGTTGTACTAGTTTGCAGTCTCACCAGCAATGTATGAGTGTTCCTATCTTTCCCATCCATGTCAACATTTGTTTTTTTGGGACTTTTTGATAACAGCCATTCTCACTGGAGTTTTAAGTGCTATCTCATTGTGGTTTTGATTTGCATTTCCCTGATGATTAGAGATACTGAGCTTTTTTTCATATATTTGTTGTCCATTAGTCTATCTTCTTTTGAAAAGCTTCTGTTCATGTCTTTTGCCCACTTTTTAATGGGGTGGTTTGATTTTTTTCTTGCTGATTTGCTTGAGTTATCTATCGATTCTAGTTATCAGTGCTTTATCGGATATATAGCATGCAAATATTTTCTCCCGTTCTGTACGTTGCTTCCTTGGCTGTGCAGAAGCCTTTTAATTTAATCAGGTCCCATTTATTTACTTCTCTTGTTGCTATGATGAAAAAAGACAACTGCATTCGGATATTTATAGCAGCACAATTTACAATTGCAAAGATGTGGAAATTACCCAAGTGTCCATCAACATATGAGTAGATTAATAAAATGTGGTATATGTATTCATAGAGTACTACTCAGCCATAAAAAATGGTGAACTAATACCTCTTGTATTAACCTGAATGGAACTGAAGACCATTCTTCTAAGTGAAGTATCACAAGAATGGAAAAACAAACACCACATGTACTCACCATTAAATTGGTACTAATCGATCAACACTTACATGCACATAAGGAAATAACATTAATCAGAAGTCAAGCAGGTGGTGGGGAGGAGGGATGGGTAAATTCACACCTAACGGGTAAAATGCACAATATATGGGGGATGGGCACACTTTGACTCAAATGGTACAAAAGCAATTGATGTAACCAAAATGCTTGTAGCCCCATAATATTCTGAAATAAATTTTTAAAAAAAGAAAATAAAAGAATTGTAAAATAGACAAAATTCTGATAAAGGAATTAAAACTTGCCCATATTTAAATTAGAAAAAATTATATAAAATCTAAGGGAATTTTTGGTTTTATCTTGTAGGTAAATAAAAAGTCCTTTTTTTTGCAGGACCCAAAAATACACTTATGAACTTTTAAAGGAATGTATATTGTTAAAATCCTTTTTGAGACCTGTTACTGGTCATCATTCATCAAGACGGAAAATGTGCACATCTCTTTTTCCCATCTACTCTAACCTTACGAAGCTAAAAAGTCATCCCACAGAAGTACTCGGACACACACGAAGATGCCACATCCCAGGGTGCTTGCTTCAATGTTGCTTTTAACATTGAAAGACTGAATAACTATGAAAATAGTTGAATAAATTATAATTCATTCATACTATGGGGTACCCACAGACATTTAAAACTACATCTTCTTAAGGAGGGGTAGCATAACTCATCCCATATGTGTGGGCTGCATACTGTGACTTCCTTACCACATACAGTAGGAAAAAGAGTAACTCTACAGTTGAAAAACCTGACAAATTAGGTCATCAAGGTTAGCATCATCAGTTACAGGCTGTGTTCATATAGCATGGACCCTTGATATGATTTAACAAGAATGGTATTTCAGTTCTGTGATATTCTTCCAAAAACCCCTAATCTCTATTTGCTATGAGAAAAACATCAAAAACAAACAAAACACAGTGAAGTTCATTAAAAAATATATCTAAACAGGAATTCTCACACTGCCAAGGTCATCCACAGACCTTGTAAACTCTGAGAAAGTGTCACAATCTAGAGGAGAGTATGGAGATATGGGGACTAAATGTCCCATTGTATTCTGGTTGGGATCCTGGAGCAGAAAGAGGATATTAGTTAACAATTTAAAGAATTGGGCCTGGTGTGGTGGCTCACGCATGTAATCCTAGCACTTCGGGAGGTCAAGGTGAGAGGATGGCTTGAGGCCAGGAGTTCGAGGCCAACCTGAACAAGAGCAAGACTCCATCTCTACTAAAAATAGAAAAATTAGCTGGGCATTGTGATGCACACCTGTAGTCCGAGCTGCTTGGCAGTCTGAGGCAAGAGGATCACTGGAGCCCAGGAGTTTGAGGCTACAGTGAGCTATGATGATGCCACAGCACTCTAGCCCCAGAGGACATAGCAAGACCCTATCTCAAAATACATAAATAGATAAATAGAATTAAAAAAATAAAGAAATTCAAATAAAGTATGATTCTGAGTTTAATAATAATATCGATATTGCTTTATTAGCTGTGACAAATGTACCATAGTATTGTAAGACATTAACAATGGGGAAAGCTGGACGAAAAGTATAAAGGAATTTTCTGTACTATCCTTACTACTGTTTTGTAAATCCAAAACAATTCTAAAATAAAGAGTTTATTATTAAAAAATATAACATATTTAAATATATAGGCATCTATGGCCTCACATAGCATCTTCAAGATACTCAAGAAAAGGCAAGTCACAAAAAAAAACCCATATAATATGATTTTATTTATAATGAAACACCAAATTTAGGACATGTGTGTATGTGTGATGATTCAGAGTAAAAATGTCTGTCAAAAATGTTCACCAAACTATTGAGTTTTGAGGTGCAGTGAAATGGAGAGGCAGAGTTAATGTGAAATTATGGATGATTTTCAAGGTTTGCACCACATTTAATACTCTTTGAATGTTTTATGCAAATGAATTCTTTTGTTTATGAAATTAAAAGAAAATAGAAATACAGGAACTAAAAGTGGATCAAGAAATAGAAAATAAGGGGAAAATACAATTCATTGTAAGGGAAACTCTAGAGCGAGTTTTATCTGAGGACAAAACTGTTGAGACGAGTCCTTAAGTTAGTCTCTGATGACTTTGGCTCCCACTTGTTGGGCACTAACTCCAGTCCAAGCATAAATGTGCATCATATTAGTTCGTTCCCACAACAACTCTGTAAAAAGAAATAGTATCCTCACATAACGGATGATGAGACTGAGTTTTAGAAAAGTTAATTACCCAGCATCACACAACTTGTAAGTGGAAGAACAAGTACTAAAACCAGATTGTCTAGCTGCAAAGCTCTTGTTCTTTTTTACAGAGCTATGTTGCTGCAGAGCATGATCATTACTTGGGGGTGGGGGTTAACGTATCAGAAATAGTCTTCATTTCAGAAAATCCTGTTCTTGTCATTATCTCAAAAAATGTAGATAGGAAGCAATATGTACTTGTATTGCTGAAACATGAGCGATAAAATGCACAGTCTTAGGAAAAGAAAAATATAAATGGGTTAAGAATTTACATTTTGCTAAAAATCATGGTAAGTGTATTCTAACATTCAAAAAACAAAACTCAAAAATTGCATTATTTCCTATTTTACCATTTATCTATAACCTTCAGGGCACTTTTATAGTTTTATTAATAATACATGAAAAGTTCATGTCTGACACATATTTCATGTCCAAAAACATTTACTGTTATTATTTTTATCATTATTACTGTCATAGATAAATCAGAAGTATAGAGGAAATACACTAGAATGAGCTTTTTAAGAGCCTGGAAACATATAGAAATACTATTAGTTATAATAAATCTCAATATTCATTTTTTATTTTTTACTTTATACCTATCCATAGTCAATCACCCTATCCTTCACAAAATTCTAGGAAATTATCACAATCAATGGGTAATTTGTTTTTTAATAGTCCACTTACTGAGTATCACTTTGGTTTTCCTTCACACTTATGTAAATCTCAGGGATAACCCATTTTTTTCTTGCTTATGTTTCTTATACCTCCAGTCCTAAACCCACAAGAGGTAAATGAGTGTGTGTTTTAGTATATATACAGTCATGTTTGATTATTCCTGGATCTGCAAAATCCTCTGAATTCAGAGTTTCCAATCATTTTTAGTTTCTAGGATACTCTTATTTAATACCAGAATTTTACCTACAGTAAGAACATTAGCAAACATAGGATAGAAATTAGGGGTTTTTTTTCAAATTATATTTAATTTTTATTTGACAAATATATTACAATAAAAATAAGCTTTGAAATTTAAAAAAAAGAAAGAAGGAAAGAAAACAAGAACAAAAAAGGCATATCTCCCTGCCCTTTGAGATACTTAGAGATCTTAAGATCTGAGTGATTGACTCTCTCTGATCATTTATCAAAGTGTACAAAACATAATACACATGCTGTTTTACACTCAACACCTTGTATTACTCAGGAAATGAGTATACTAGGCCAATTTTCTCTCTCCGATCATGTGGCCAGTGCTTCACTAAGTGGTAAGTGCAGAGAATCTAGGATATATTAAGGTTGTTACAAATATAAAGAATAGCAAATCGATAACTATATATTTCCAAAGATCACTGTAGAAGTGGGTGCACCATAGTACTGTGTAAAGGATAACATTTACAATTCCTCAGGTACATATGAATTTCATTTTAGTACAAAAATTAGAATAAACTGAAAAAAGATTAGATTTAGATTTGATTTACATCAGCAATCATAGCCAACCCTCTGCCAAATGCATAGAAGACATCAAAAATATGGTGGATTTAAATTTTCAGCATAATTAGATCCTTTTGGGTTTTTTTTGAAAGTGCCTACACAAGAAGCACCTAATTAGGGTAGGGGAAGGTAACTCATGGGTGTTAGTAAGTAGAGTTAGTCAACAAAAGGAATAGACCAGGTGTATGAGGAAGCATTTGTGGTTTGGTATTTTCAACCAAGTCAGGAAAGAAAACCGTCTGATCTAACCTCTAATGGTAGTTTTGATTTTTAATTATGATAAGGATGTTATTTAAATTAGCTTCAAATATATTAAGACGTGTACACTCCCAGGGTCTATACACACAAATGCCAGTGACCTTCCCATGACTTGAGATGACCTTCTGCCTTTCATTCAGGGATGGGGAATCTTCCACAGCAGAGCAATAGCTTGAACAGATTGCTCAGTAGAGAGCATATTTCTAGGAAATAGTCAAACATGGGCACACATTCCTGGAGTAGATATATATTTATATAACTGAATGAGCTTCAGAAATGCCAAGTTTCAGGCAGCGAAAGACATCTACTTTGTATTCAGAGAAAGGGGAGGACATTTAAAGTAAAATAGATTTAGGAACTAATGTAATGCAAAATTGAACATGTGCAGACTCTCTTATAGACCAGGTCCTCACTTCATGGTATGTTTAATTAAAGATAAGGAAACTTTAAAGGTTGAGAAGTTTAAATTCCCTGAAAGTATAAATGTTTCTTTGCTGCATCTCTGAACCCTGATGAACAGTTTTACTTAAGAACATTTAACATTTTAGGGGAATCTATACATTGCTTACTTCTAGATTCTAAGTTAATACTATCCTATCCATTTCTAAAAACATTTTTTAAAAAAGAATTTGACCAAGACCCTATGATTAAACCTGAATAATTTAAAATATCAAAGAATCCATTCAAACTTCGTAAAGTTGGGTGACAGAGTCAACTGCCTTAAGTTAGCTGCTATGTTTCCTCCAGATGCTTCCCCTTCCAGGAGTTTGTCAGAAGAGCTAGGATATTATGGGTGAAAAAAATTGTTTAACAAGGTAAGAGGAAGTTCAATGTGACAAGACCACAAAGCAAATAAGTTAACTACTTGGGTCTTATCAGCATCCAGAAAACAGTTTATTCAATAGGTCAGAGGATCTGCTAAGATACCCCATTATCTAAATTAGAAAGTCCACACTCTTTAGCGTGATGTTCAAGGCACTTTGGAATTCTTGCTCAAAGCTAACTACAGAGTCTTAGTTCTCATCACCTCCCTTTAAGCCCACCCACTGCCCAGCTCGTGGTGTAATGGGACACAGTGTATCAATTCATGTACCTGTGAGACTTTTTCCCACTCTGCGGCCTCTTTCTGAAATGTTCCCCCAACCCTGCCATTCCTGACAGGCCAGATTCAATTTTACCACCTTGATGAAATGTTCCCTGAAACTTAGGCAAAATTAGTCACTTAGTTCTTTGTGCATTTTTTTTAACATAGCACTGGTTACATTTTACTATAACTATTTATATTTTTGTCTGAACTTCTCATCAGACAATGTAGAGGGCAAAGATATTATATTATTCATTTTTAATCCTTCAAGTTTAGCACAGTATTTTTCAGTGTTCTGTAGAATATCATTAGGATATATAGGGAAAAAAGTGAAAATTTGTTTTAAAAACATTCTGCTTAGCAAAGTTAAACAGGTTTATTTACTATGGGACTTCTTAACATCCCCAATATGCTAACTTACATTAGGTTATACCTTTTATGCTATGGAGCATAATATGTCGGATTTCGCAGCTCCTATTTGACTATGGAATCCTATTTAGGGAGAATTTCTCCCATTGAACATATTCTGGTAGTTGCCTTCTTAGCATATAGTAGATGCTCAAAAATGTTTGACAAATAAATGAGAAAACAATTATTTTTATACCATAAGATATTTATGTTATCATAGAGTTTGGATTTCTCTAGAGAAATAACACCACCCAGTGATTAACCTGTTCACTTGGAAAATTACTGTTTCTGTCTTTTCTGGGCAATGGAATATATGACAAATCACACATCTCTATTTCCCTATGTTTGAGGCAAGTAAGAATCACCCTAATGGTGCTTGGGGATCATTTTGCAGTACTCTATTTTGTCGAAGTGCAACTTGAAGTGAAGATACGGGATTATTGACTAAAACCATTATATATAAAAAAAATAACAGTTTGCTTTGGTATGGAGAAAAAGACCAGGTCTCTGTCATTTGTCTGAGATATAATTGGTATTTTCAGCCATAATGAATAAGCCTTTCATTTTGGTTTAGTGGTAGTTCTTATATAGAGCAAACTATGTCCTTGGGGGGGAAAAAAAGAAAGGCTTCCTTACCCTAAATTGTCTACCATAACTAATTCCTTCAAAGTCATTGGTAAAAATAGACATATTTTCTGACTTTGGTTTCTGGCTCAAGTGCTCTCTAAGTTCCCTGAGTATATATAATTAAAACCTTCGTATAAAAAAATCACATGAAACATATTTTTAAAGCCCTGTAATCTGGGCTATTTGCAGGAGTCCGTCACCTTCCTACAGACAGACTTCACTTGGTAGAAAAAGTCCTCTTAACCGAGAATCAGCCAAATGTGGCTTACGAGTGTGCTGTGTTTTGTGTTTCCCAGGCCCGATTTTGCATGACTTCTTGTTTCACTGGGGGTTTTCTTATACATTTAAGCTGGCCATCATTAAAATATCTTTCAAATAAGGAAAAACAAATCATTGCATTGAACGATTTTGTATTTTTCACTCTGCTACAAATTAAATGCATATTTCTAACTAGAAAGATTAGACCAAGTAAGATTATTTCACACAAAGGGAGCTCATTGACAAGAATATTTGACCCTGGTATATTTCAATTCCCCACCTGGAGACTAAGCTTCCAAATTGTTTATCCGCTACCATGGCCTTTGTTCTTTATATTTCCTGGCAAATGGTATCCATAGAGAGTAACTGTTGCAACAAAATAATATAATTCCATTGTATTTGAGGAACTTCAGGGGAGGACGTGTGAAACCAACATATGTCATCCATATTTATTAAGCAAAAAAGATTAAATTTGGATGAATTGATTCATTCAAAACATATTTACTGCAGGCCTATTACAAGCTGGGCACTGCTTAGGCATTAGGGACATAGCAATGAACCAAATGCAGTCTCTACCCTTATAAAACTTACATTCTACTCTTCTAGCTCAGCACATTTGCTTTTTCTTCTGTTCCTTCTCTAAACCAAAGTATCCCTTTTCAGCTTTTTAGTTATCTTTTCCCTGGGTAGTTCGTTAACTTTCTGTTTGCTTTGCACAAACTCAACTATGGAATAAGAAACATAATAATGCTAAACTTCATATGACTGAGCAGACGGAGACAATAACTTATGGGAGTAAATAAAATTATTTCTGTTCATTTACAATGGCTTAAAGTTAATATGTATACATAGTAAGCTCATGTGCCCAGCCATTTTCACTAAGGTAAATACAGTTTGTACACAGTGTCCCAGGAACCCAAATATTTCTTCAGGAAAAGATCCTTTGTCACATATTCACTTAAAACTCTCTCTGATGGTTGCTTTAACTGATTGCTCATGTATAAAAATATGCAGGAGATTGGAAGTTTATAGAGTATAATTTTCCTTTAAATAAATCCCTCTAGTATTGGGTCTAAAACTTGCCATCTCATGATACACATTTTCTTAAGGGCGATCTTGAAAACTTGCAGAATTAGATTCAGAATTTTAGAACTGGAAGACACAGCAGGAATCTTTTATTTCCTATCTCATTTCTATTTATACACATGTCCAAGCTACATCTCTTTTCTTTCCATGTGATCTTTATCAACAGAGAACAATGTCAATAAAAACTAACAATACTGACTCCGTGAATCTCTGCAGCAGCATATTATTATGATAAACCACTGAATCACTTGCATTTGTAAAACTAGTAGTTTGAACATACACTTTTGTTTTAAAAATATATGAAAGTTTAATTCCACAGAAAGATAATAAAGGTAATTTTCCCACATCTAATGGTGATATCATCAATTCACTAATCAAATAAGCTGTTCAGGCATTTGGAAGTATATCTCAGGATCAATGCAAAGCTTTTACTTTTTCTTCTCTTTTAGGAACCTTGCCCTGATTTTCTAAGCTCTTCTGCTCCTCTCCAAAGCCACTGAAAGGTGTAATTTGACTTCTCTTAAAGTCTTTTTCCCACTACCTTTCACCAACTCCAAGAGTATCTGCCTAACCAATTGATCATTTAATTGGTTAATAACCATTTAATATTGATAAATCAAGGCTTTAATCAATCTGTCTTTGTGTTTGCTAGGAAATGTATTACATTTTCATTAGAAACTATAAAGACTTGTTCCAATCAAAATAAAATATTTCATAACAATTAGTGAAAGGAATGTAGGAAACTTCCATGAATGGCTGGCAAGTAAGGCAAGTGTTGGGTTGGACTGCCGTGTGTGTATGTGTGTGTCCATGTGTTTGTGTATGCTTGTGTGTGTGAACTTTCAACACCCTGCAAGTTACTAAACATTCTACTACAGATGGCTGGAGAGACAAATGGACTTTGAAGATCTGCAAATGTGCCACTTTACTGACAACGCTGTGCCATTGCAAGTTTTTCTAAGACCTATCTCTAGGTAAACAAAGGCAGCTGTGACAGAAGTTCTTAACTTTGGGGTTTTTAAAATTATTTATTTTTATTTCAAAAATCTAAGGGTACAAGTTCTTTTTGTTATATGGATGAATTGTATCATGCTGAAGTCAGGGTTTTCAGTGTACCCATCACCAGAATAGTGTACATGTACCAGGTAGGTAGATTTTTACCCCTCACTCACCTTCCACCCTCCCCCAATGTTCATTACAGCTCTTTATGACCATATATATCCCTCATTTAGCTCCCACTTATAAGTGAGAACATGTGGTATTTGGTCCCCAGTTCCATCCAAGTTGCTGCAAAAGACATTATTTCATTCCTTTTTATAGCAGAGTAGTACTCTATGGTATATATATACCACATTTTCTTAATCCACTTCTCAGTTGATAGGCACTTAGGTTGGTCCCATATCTTTGCAATTGTGAATTGTGCTGCAATAAACATTGTGGCACAGGTCTATATATATACACAAACACACACCACACATATATATGTGTGTGTACATATACATATATATATACACATACATATATATATATATATATATAAAATAACAACTCCTTTTCCTTTGGGTAGACAGCCAATAGTGAAATTGGCTAATGGTGAGATTAGTAGGTTGACATTTAGTTCTTTGAGAAATATCTATACTGCTTTCCGTAGCGGTTGTACTAGTTTACAGTCCCACCAACAGTATATAAGCATTCCCTATTCACTACAACCATGCCTACATCTGTTGTTTTTTGATTTTTTAATAATGGCAATACTTGCAGGGGTAAGATAATATCTCATTATGGTTTTAGTTTGCATTGCCCTGATAACTAGTAATGTTGAGCATTTTTCATGTTTGTTGGCCATTTGTCTTTTTCTTTTGAGAAAAATGTGTTCATGCATTTACCCACTTTTTGATGGAGTTATTTCGTTTTTTTTTTTTTTTTCCTTTCTGATTTTTTTGAGTTCTGTGTAGATTCTGGATATTAGCCCTTTGTCCGATATATAGTTTGCAAATATTTTCTCCCATTCTGTAGGTTGTCTCCTTACTCTGTTGATTATTTTCTTTGTTGTGCAGAAACTTTTTAGTTTAATTAAGTCCCATTTATTTATTTTTGTTTTTACTGCATTTGCTTGTGGGGTTTTACTTGTAAATTCTTTGCCTATGCCAATGACTAGAAGAATTTTTCCTACATTTTTTTCTAGAATTTTTATGGTTTCAGGTCTCATATTTTTTAATCCATCTTGAGTTAATTTTTGTATATGGTGACAGATATGGATCCTGTTTAATTCTTCTGCATGTGGCAATCCATTTTTCCCTGCACATTTTATTGAATAGGGCATTCTTTCCCAAGTGTATCTTTTTGTCTACTTTGTTGAAATCAGTTGGTTGTAGCTATATGGTTTTATTTCTGGGTTCTCTATTCTATCCCATTGGTCTATGTGTCTACTTTTATACCCGTACTTTGCTGTTTTGGTGACTATAGACTTGTGATACAATTTGAAATTAGGTAATGTGATGGTCCCCGGTTTGTTCATTTTGTTTAGGATTGCTTTGGCTATTCAGGCTCTTTTTTGGTTCCATATGAAGTTTAGGATATTTTTTTAGATCCATGAAAAATGATGCTGAAATTTTGATGGGAAATTTACACTGAATATGTAAATCACTCTGGACAGTATGGACATTTTAACAATGTTGAAATTTCCAATTTATGAGCATAGAATGTTTTTCCACTTATTTGTGCTATGTATGATTTCTTTCATCAGTGTTTTATAGTTCTCCTTATTGAGATTTTTCACCTCATTGGTTAAGTATGTTCTTAGCTATTTTATTTTCTTTGTAGCTACTGTCAATAGTATTCAGTTTTTGATATGACTCTAAGCTTGACATATTAGTATATAGAAATGCTATTGATTTGTCTACATTAAATTCATAACCTGAGACTTTACTGAATTATTTATCAATTGTAGAGGTCTTTCGGTAGAGTCTTTACAGTTTTGTAGATATAAATAATATATTTGGCAAATAAGTATACCCTCCTCTTTCTGATTTGGATGCCCTTTTTTTCTTTTGCTTGACTGATTGCTCTGGCTAGGACTTCCAGTACTATGTTGAATAGAAGTGATGACAGTGGGCATCCTTGTCTGGTTCCAGTTCTTCGGGACCTTTTTCCTACTTCAAGAGTGCATCTGAGGAATTTGGAACTGGAAAATTGCTTAAGTTCATCTCCTTGTTTTATAGATCTCAGAACTAAAAAAAAATCATGCAAATTTAAGCTGCTACCAGGAGTCTTTGTGTTTTGACTCTTAATTCATTGTTACCAGAGCTAATTTTTGCCAGAGTCTAAAACACTACTAAACTATACTACCTTAAATTGAAAATGAAGTCAAACTAACTTCGTTCAGTGTTATCTTCCAAATTCTTCCATCATACATAGTTTGAACTCAAGTCATATTAATAATTTATCTACATATTATTTTCTACAATAAGGCAAATACATTTAAACACACATTAAACACAAAGGCTTGTTCAGTGTGTATAATATAATTAAATGCATTATGAAGTCAATTTCCTCAATTTACTATGACTATCCAAACAGATATAATGAAGTGTATTATGTCACACTTTCAACTCTCTCAACCATCACTGCAAATTGCCATACATGAATGGCTTGATGATGACGTGGGTAAACATGACAGTAACTGAATTGATAGTGTTGACTACTTACCAACTATTGCTTTGGCATAAATAGCCTCATGTATGGTAGGAAGATTAGTTTAGTGACAATGTGGAAAGTGTATCGAATATGGAAGAGACAGGGAATTGCAGGTAGAGTGGAAATACCAGAGTGGGTGTTAGAAATAAGTGTCTGGCTTTTGAAATGCATTCAGAGGCAAAAGCACAGGTTTACTATAAGGATTCCATGTGGACTGTATATGACTTAAGAGATTAATTGGATCAAACGGTCCTAAGAAGAAAGGTGTGTCTGACTCTAGTTCTTTATTAGAATTTTCAAGTTAAAAGCAGAAGAAGAGATCATTCCCCCATTTAATAATCTCTGAGTTACTGATGCCAATAGCCGTGCATTTTACTGAGACTCGGAGAGATTTAAATAATTTGTCTGAGGTTTTAGATCTACTTACCAGAAAATTAAAAACTTGTTATTATGGCTATTTTTCTTCATTCATTTAATTAGGTATAAAGCCCTGGTAATTGATCTCTCAAATGATCTTTCTTGCCTCTCTGTCTTACTCTGTTCCACTGCCACCACCCACACCGGCCCTTCTGCCCACAGGACAGTCTCACGCCATACACTGTCTTTCTTCTATTTGCCACCAGCCACGTCCATATGTCCTTCCTGCAACTTTTATTAGACAGCTGTAAACACCCTCACTCTCCTGTTCAGAGGTTTTAAGGACTTTCCATCACTGACGCCAGTCAATCTCCATTTCCCACCTTTTAAAGCCTTCTCCAATCCAACCCTACATACGTTTTTGGATTTCAGACTAAAATTTCTACACATAGAATGCGAATAAAATTAGTTTCATTGATGGAAGAGGGAAAAAGAAACTAATAATTATGCAAAGTCTACCAGGTGCTTGTCTTACTCAGTTTGGGCTGCAATAACAACCTGCCAAAGCCTGGGTAGCTTAAACAACAGAAATTTATTTCTCACAGTTCTAGAGGATAAATAGTCCAAGATCAAGGGAGAGTGGGCATAGCCAGGGACTGCTGTGGGCTGGCTTCCTGGTTTGCAAATGGTTGACTTCTCATTACCTGGTCCAGGGCAAAGTTCATTTCTCTCATTTTTCTTTTTATAAGTACACTGATCCTATTCCCAAGGGCTCTACCCTCATGACCTAATTAACTCCTGAAGGCCCCACCTCCTAATCCAACAAATTTGATGTTAGCATCTCAAGATATGTATTTTTGGAAGACACAACTATTCAGTGTAAAAAAGTACTAGACCAGTTTATGCACATTATCACATTCATTCCTTACCAGAAATTTATGAGATAGCCAATATTATTACCATCTCACATATGAGGAATCTGAGACTCAGGGACTCTAAGAAACATATGAAAGTTTATAAAAATGAGTAGTGGAACTGAGATTCAGATCTGTCCGTTCCTCAAATTTTTGCTCTTTTTATAATTTAGCACTCCTGTCATTTAATTTTGGAAATAAAACTTTTATTCCAGACTAAAGTAATTATCAGCACCAGTTGATGAACAGGGACTGTTAAAGAAACTAAAAGTTTCCCTGAAGCCTCTGAAATTGTGCCACATGGTTGGCCAATCACCTGTTGCTCATGGGAACAGTGGCTTATAAATTCCAATGTTTGATTGGGGAATTTTCCCCTGTCCCTGTTTCACTCAGGGCTGTTACTGACACAGGAAAAAGTGGACCCCAAAACTGGGGTCTGGCCTGAAGGCCCAGAGGGTTCTTGGCTTTGTGCAGGAAACAATTCAAGCATGAGCTTTAAGTTGGAAACAAAAGCAACATTTATTAAGCAAACCAAGAGCAAGCAGGCTACCCCATAGATAGCGTAGGACCTGTACATTACTGGTGAACTCTATTTATGGCTATCTCTTGATTATATGCTAAATAAGGAGTGGATTACTCATGGGTTTTCTGTGAATAGGGGAGATATTTCCAGGAATCAGGAGTTCCTCCTCTTTTAATACCAGATAAGGTAATTTTCAGGAGTTGTCTGATGGTTGTAACCAGTCATGATACTAGGAGGGGTTTCTTTTAACATGCTCCTACATCATAAGCAGGGTATAGTGAGCTACAAGGGTGAAGAGAAGTCATTTACATCACCATCTTGGTTCTTCTGGTCTTAACTAGTTTCTTCATTGCATCCTGTTTTCCTGTTTTTGTCAGAGACCTTGGTTCAGGTCTTGCAACTTTTATTTAATGATTCTGGCCTGCCAGTTTCCCATCTCATTACCTTGTCTCAGTTGCTTAAATCTGACATTGCAGTACCTGAGGAGAGGAGCCTTATTCACCTCATCTTTACTGCTGGAAGTTCACAGCTCAGAGTGGGAAAAGGTCCTAAGACAGCTACTTATTCAACCTCTCACTTGAAAAACGAAGCCTGTGGGCTGCAGTGAGGTAGAGCAACCCCACTAAGGGCACACAGCTGAGAGGGGTTAGATATAAGACCAAGAAAGTCAATAATATTGATATATGTGGGAAGTCTCTATTATTATGTGTTCTTAGGAAACTTTCTTAAAATGGAAAATAAAACAAATGACCACTGGATTGTCTTACATTAGACAGAACATAAATGTATTTTAAAGTTTTCATCATTCTTTTAATATTTAAAAGTTTAAAGTGGCGACCAATGTGTTGATGAAGATCAAAGGCTGTACTACTAAGAGAATGTAATTAGATATGTTTGGAAAACTCGAGAGTGTTATGAACAAGATCTTGAAGAAATGTAGGATATGGGTAGAAGGAAAAAAAACCAGGAAACCCTGTATGATTCCCAGTGTCTCTCCTTTTTCCATGACAGCATTAATTATGACCCTCTTTTGTTGCCGAAGCCTAACGTGGCCTCTGAATTATCCTTAACACAGCACTTCAGACATCCACTAGCAAGTGAAGTGACTTTACACTCAAGATGAAATTTATTTTCATCATTGAGCTACCAGTGAGAGCAAATAAACTAAAAAGACATCAGCATGGCCGTACCTGGGCCATTCAAGGGGCAGTAAGTCAGTCAGAGTGACGGAGTCTAGTTCACAAACAGCACAGTGTGCAATTAACATGAGGGAGCCTTTGACAAAAAGCTTATATGAACTTTTTTCATCAATAATGTCTTCCCCATATTCCAAGTAATCTCTCCTAAAATATTGTAACATATTTGAGACATGTTTGAATTCCTGGGGCATTACCTTTTTTTCCCCCCTCCATAAAGATCCGTTCGGTTTCATTTTTCCCTCCACTTTTTGAATGGGGCAGTTCTAACCAATAGAACATATGCTGAGTGATCAAGGCAGCTCTTCAAATAACTTACAAATTGAAGCACTCAAACACTTGTACATCAATTTATTCCTCAGCGTCTGCACATGCCCAGATTTCTGAACATAAGAGAAGAGCTCTTTTTTTTTCTTTTTCAAAGAGCATTTTCAGCAGCCTCAAATTTCTATGCATTATACATTCCTGAAACCCTGATAATGTCCAAATTGAAGCACTCTGGGAAATTTGAAGAGCTTGAATAATTTTAAATTGCCCTGTACATGACTCAGAGCTTATATACTTCACCAATTGGAGAACCCTCTCCATTTTGAAGCATTTCAGTAATTTGAAACCAAAGCATATGCATCTAAATTTAATTTTGTATTTGCATTTTAACTTACAAGTCATCTCACATAGACCAACTGAAAAATAAAGACAATCTTCATTCTGATACATTTCAGCAACTCACTTTCCTTTTCAAGGATATTTTTAGTGTGTTTCTCTTTTCTGTTTGTGATTACATAAACACAGGCAAACTATCACAGGTTAAAGAGGCATGTTTGCTCTATAAACAACTTAACCTTGACGATGCTTGCTACACTTGAATTTGAAAATGTCAATAAAACAATGTGTCTTGCTCTAAAAAGTTAAAGCCATGTTACCATTAAGGCTGATGTCTGGCTGCTACAGTAATTGCAACTGGTAAGATCTGATAACAAAAAAACATAGTCCTTTTGTTAAACTAAACTAACTATGATACCGGGAAGTAGACAGTGGGAAAATTTGAGATTGCGAGGTACTAAAAAGTTTTTATTTTCAAAGGTGCAAATTATTGAATTTAGGGTAAGAAGAAGCCTCTGGGGTTACCCAAGTCTGCAGAGTTCTCCTACATGCTTGAATGAGTGCATAAAAGCTCTGTGCACTGTAATTTGGAATGCACTGAATTAGCTAACCTCCCACACTTCTCACCCCCCAAAAAGTAAAGATGTTTAAAGTAAAAGCAAAAGAGTCTGCCATCAAATCTCATAGAATAATTCCATGGGAATTCTCCACATGAAAGATTACAGGATATGACCCACAGGATACATCACCCTACACAGTCATGAATTCAATTTACTGTAACAACCAACCAAACTGAGAAAAAAGAATCACAGCGCTGAACAATAAAAGCAAGACTAAAATTAAGGGTATTGATCATTTGCCTAAGAAGTGAGAGCACAAAACCATAAAGTGATTAATGCTATTATTATTAGAGGAGCTTACCCAGCCTCCTATATTCCCAATAGAAAATTGGCATTGTTTTAAATGCTCTACCAACTATAATTTTTTAATATGTTGGCCAAATGTTTTGTCTCATCTAATTGCTGAAGCATAATCAGTAATAATTTTTTAATTCAATATAAGGATTTATTTAAAATACGTAAGTGCTGAATTTTCATGTGCAGTGGAGGGAAAGCCCATAATCCATCTTATTCTCAACTTTTCTGGTTGCTTTTCTCTTACATAAAATTTCTAGACAATATAGTGGAACTTTTCCTAAGTAAACATGAATAAATCAAGCCCAGACCCCATTCTCCAAACTGAGAAGATTAGAAAATGTAATTTCCCACCCTGAGCTCTCAGATGAATAGCCATGGGTACTTTTTAGCAGCTGAGACAAGAGAAAAAAAGATACATGGAAAGTATACCTCTGTTTTTAAATAAAAAGTAAAGACTTAATTTTAAGTAGAGGTTAGGGTCAGGCCAGGTCAGACATTTGATTCCCTGGGTCAGGCCTCTTCAGTCTGTGACCTACCATGAGAGCATCATGTTCTAACTCTTCTCTGACAAA
Organism: Lepilemur ruficaudatus; assembly: GCA_963574885.1. Lineage (NCBI taxonomy): Eukaryota > Metazoa > Chordata > Mammalia > Primates > Lepilemuridae > Lepilemur > Lepilemur ruficaudatus. The sequence goes on from CAUYRT010029918.1 coordinate 34,877, forward strand.
AGCAGCAAAAACAAAGCATTTTAATACAATCTGGACTAATTAGACTTCCAAGTTAGAATAAAAGGTCATGTTAAAAAAAAAAAAGACATAGAGTCTTTCTTATTTTATGGCTATTAGAAACAAATAATGGCATATGCAAAAAGTGGCATGAAGCAAATTATCTTGTTTTCCAAATTTCGGGAAAATCATTTTTCCAAACTAATAGGATTACCCACCACAAAGCATGTTTGAAAATGCTATTTTATATGCCAACAAATCCATGGAAAAAGCAAACAGAATGAACAGCCCCAAGAAAGAAACATAATAGAAAAGGCTCATGTGGGGCTGTATTTGGCCCATTATTTACAAGCGAAAAATCCCTTTGTTAGCTGTGTGTCTTGAACAGACTTCATGGCAAAACCTGATAGACCAGTCTCTGACCAAACAAAATACCTTATATTTGCAAAAATTTGACTTGTGTACATTTAGGAGATCTTGGCTCACACTATTTGCAGGGGGGAAAAAAAGGTTTTGTGTATACTATAAATAAAGAATTGTGCATAATTGATTAGATAATGAATATTCTACCATAAAATGCATGTGCCCTCATTTTGAAATTTGAGATTTTCATGCTGTAGAATTTCATTTTTGCCTTTGAGGCATATTTGATACATATGACTTCAAAAAACATTTTGTCTTTTTACACTGAAATTATTATTATGCTAACTCTTTAATTTGGAGTAAATGAAATTAGTCATATTGTCACTGAGTAAAATAATATTAAGAAAATAAACATCTTAGAAATTATTCAAACTGTTGGAAGGAATAACTTACATCCTACCATCCACAAGCATCTTTATGCACAATGCCACTGCAAATATTTTCAAGAAGCATAAAACATAAATTTAAAAGTTTATTTTTCTCATTATGTCTTTTCAAATCCAAGCGATGGCACATTATATTAACAAAAAGAAATTGGTTGTTTTATTTCTCCTTTTGCCTGATCTGAGCTACAATACTAATTAAACCTCTCAAAAATGTAAAACTTTCCTCATTATGTGATAGTCTCCAACAAAAGTGTTGGTGTGAAGGACCATCACCTGGTTCAATCAACAATATAGAACAACATAGTTCAATTCAGTAAGCTAACATACACCCTGTTTTCTTTTCACACAGTACAGAATTGTTTATAAATACAGTTGACACAACATGAAAAGCAGGCAATGTAGTAATGATCTCCCCTTTGTGTAAAACGCATATCTATTCTTACATTTATATGCTGGGCATAGAAAAGGACTGGTTAAGTGACCCTAGCAGGGAAAATACAAGTCAAAGCAACATTTGGAAGGCAAAAAGAGAGGCCTGTTATGGAGTAAACACTTGTAATAAATAAAATGTAAGTGTAAGCAAAGTGTTATGTATGTGTGAGTGTTTATATTTTATTTTTTTTAAGATGGAGAGACTGAGTCACATTTGAAAATCAAGAAATATCAGTGGACAGAGAGAAAAGCTAAGTGAAACCAGCCAGGAATCTGGAGAACATTTTCTTGGTGTGCTCACAAATACAACAATCAAGACACTAATCTAGAGAAAAAGTTTTTGGAATAGGTGATAAGTTGATTTCTAGTTCAGCATTTTCCTTTTAGCTATAGGACAAAAAGGTTTCTAAGAAAAGGTCAGAAAATATCTCACCTCTTTTTGGAGATCCTTTCTAATAAAATCTCCTTGGGGACTGTCCATGGGGCTTTCTGGCATATTATCTTGGTATGTCCTATAGATCCTGCAGGGTATTTGTGTGACACACATTGCTTGGCTTGGATAGTCCTTTTTGGGAAGTGACATACACATTAGACTCTGGTGTAGGCAAGAAAAAGAAATTTCATTAACATTTTGCAGACAGAGTTTGTAGGTTGGATTGGAATACCCAGCTCTGTCACAGAGATGACTATAAGTATAATAACATGAAAAATATGTGAGTCTATTATATGCTGTGTCAGGAGGGGAAAAATTCCAACTTAGATATATCGGTCCAATGGTTTAGTGGAAACTCACAGTTTAGAATTTCAGTTCAGTAAATTCAGTAAAATCTGCCAATCAGATTAACATTAGCATTAACTTACATACATTAACTTTCCTAACATAACTAAGTTTAGAGAGTTGGTTTGAACCTCATCATATGTAAGCCTAAGCAATGGTGATAATACATTGAAATTATCAGGTTCATTTTAATACAAGGAATTTGGAATACTTTGCAAACAGTAAGGCCATTAACTACATTTTCAGATGAAGAACCAAAAACAAAACAAGATACCATCATGTTAGTTATTTTAGCTACTCAGGGGTAGAAGAAAGACTGGGTCATAGGCAGAGACCATGTAGTGTGATTTTTTAGGCACTGAACATCTTGCAACATTCTACACCTCCTCCTTCAACTCTCAAACATATTTCCCTCAAAAGCTCTTTACTCAAAAATTCAGACATTAGTCAGTCTATTTTGAGTACCAGATTAGATGATTATAAAATATATTGAAATGCTTCTCTAGGAAAAGAAATGTACTAAAACATCAATAACCACAAAGTCTTTGAGGTAAATTAGTTTATTAATTAACCAATCATCTTGCAAATTCCAGATAGACTCATTTTAGTACATGTGAAGAAATCTAGGCATGATTTGGTAAGGGGGGAATTGTTTAATATTTTAAGGCTGCATGAAGGACAATGTATTGCCCCTTTATTAGGAGGAGAGAACTATTTCAAAAGAAAAATGGAATTTGCAAGCAAAAAGAAAAAGTATAAGGCAAAGAAAGCATCTTAGAGAGCTTCATTTTGACTATCTATTGCTACAATACATAACAAATCATCCCAATATGTAGTGGCTTAGAACAACCACACTTTTTATTATTTCTTTTTTTTTTCAAAATATTAAGGAGTACAAATGTTTTTGTTATGTCGATACCTTTTACAATGCCCAAATAGGAGCGTGTAATGTGCTCATCACCCGAACAGTGTTCATTATACCTGATAGGTAAGTTTTTACACCTCCCGCTACCTCTCTCCCCCTTTCTTGATTTCCTATGGTCTTACATTTCTCTGTGCTCTCCGTGCCCATCAATTAGCTCTTACTTATTAGAGAGCACATGATATGTTTCTTCTTTTATTCCTGAGACAATTTATTTGGGGTAATGTTCACCAGTTCCATCCAAGTTGCAGCAAAAGCATTATTTCATTCCTTTTTATAGCTGAGTAGTACTCCACTATATCACGTTTTCTTTATCTACTCATGAATTGATGAGCACTTGGGTTGATTCCACATCTTTGCAATTGTAAACTGTGCTGCAATAAGTGACTTTGAGTGCGGGTGACTTTTTGATAAAATTACTTCTTTTGTTTGGGGTAGATACCCAGTAGTGGGATTGCTGGATCAAATGGTAAGTCTACATTTATTTCTTTGAGGAATTTCCATACTGTTTTCCAGAGAGGTTGTACTAATTTGCATTCCCACCAACAGTGTATAAACATTCCTTTCTCTCTGCATCCATGCCAGTAACTATTGCTTTTTGAATTTTTAATAATGGCCATTCTGATGGGGGTGAAGTGGTATCTCATTACGTTTTTAATTTCCATTTCCCAGAGTTAGTAATATTGAGCATTTTTTCATATATTTGTTGGCAATTTGCCTATCTTCCTTTGGAAAACTTCTGTTCATGTATTTTGCCCACTTTTTAATGGGGTTGTTTGTTTGCTTTTCTTGCTGATTTGTTTGAGTTCTTTAGAGATTCTGGATATTAGCCCTTTATCAGCTGTATAATTTGCGAATATTTTCTCCCAATCTCTTGGTTGTGTATTAACTCTGTTGATCATTTCTTTTGCTGTGAAGAAGCTTTTTAATTTAATCAAGTCCCATATGTTTATTTTTGTTGTTGTTTTATTTGCCTTTGGGGTCTTAGTTACGAATTCTTTGCTTAGGCCAGTGTCAAGAAGAGTTTTTCCTATATTCCTATATTTCCTTCTAGAATTTTTATGGGTTCATCTCTTACACTTAAGTCTGTTATCCATGTTGAATTAATTTTTATGTATGGGGAGAAATAGGTGTCCCATTCATTCTTTTGCATGTGGTTATCCAGTTTTCCGAGCACAATTTATCCACAATATATCTTCTTGTCTGCTTTGTTGAAGATCAGTTGGTTGTAGTTAGATGATTTTATATCTGGGTTCTCCAAAACACTGATGAAAGAAATTGCAGATGACACAAACAAATGTTAAAACATCTCATGCTGATGTATTGGTAGAATCAACATCATTAAAATGTCCATACTGCCCAAAGCAATTTACAGATTCAATGCAATCCCCATCAAAATACCATTGTCATGTTTACCAGATCTAGAAAAAATAATTCCATGCTTCATTTGGAAACAAAAAAGAGCCCAAATAGCCAAAGCAATCTTAAGCAAAAAGAATAAATCTGTAGGCATCACTATTGCAAAGATATGGGACCCAGCAAATCATTCCTCTGGGGAAAATTCATAGCCATAATGCCTACATTAAAAAGACAGAAACATCACAAATTTCTCAAAGAACTAAAAGTAGACCTACAATTTGATCCAGAAATCCCACTACTGGGTATTTACCCAAAGGAAAAGAAGTCATTGTATCAAAAAGTCACCAGCCCGCAAATGTTTGTTGCAGCATAATTCACAATTGTAAATATGTGGAATCAACCCAAGTGCCCATCAATTGATGAGTGGATTAACAAAATGTGGTGTATGCATACCATGGAATACTACTCAGCCATGAAGAAAGATGACTTAATACCTTTTGCAACAATTTGGATGAAACTGGAGACCATTATCCTAAATGAAGCATCTAAAGAATGGAAAAATAAACACCACATATTCTTACTATTAAATAGGAACTAACCAATGAACACACATGTGCACAGACAGAAGTAAAACTCAGTAGAAATCAAGCAGTAGGGAGGGGGGAAGGGAAGGAGGTGAGAGGCAAAACCCTACCTAATAGGTACAATGAACAGTATTTAGGTGACAGGCACACTTATAGCTGTGACTCAAGCATTACAAAAGCAATTCATGGAACCAAATACATTTGTGCCCTCTTAATGCTATGAAATAAATAAATAAATAAAATTAGATGTCATTATCACTAATGCTGATACACACATGTATCAAGTATACATATATGTATGTATACCAATTATATATCTATAGAGAAACACAACTGAAATCAAATGACTGAATTTAATAAAGAATCTAGACATTTTGCAATAGTCATAAGTGCTTATAAGTTAATAGAATTATGAGGGGGAAATCTCCTTTACTTATTCCCATGCTTTAGGAAAAAAAATTCTGAATATAGAAGCATTTTCTGAAATTTGAATGTATATGATCATTGATAACAACATTGGAATAAAGTATCCTTTCATCTACCTCATTGCGCAGGTGACTAAATAACAAAGCCAAGTACACAGTGTGGAAAATTTTCCTCTGCTGTCTGACTTACATTCATCTAATGACTTGCCTAGATTCAAAAAGCTATCTTATTTTTTTTTAATCCTCCCTCCTCATGTCTTATTCAGCATACATTTTGAGGACAGCTGGAGAAGCCTATAATGAGTTACATTAATAACTGAAGACAGAGAACCATGGGCATTCTTCAAGGGAGGGGAGAGAAAAACTGAGAATATGCAGATGTTTGTATACAGCCAGAAGTAAATTAGCAATGCATGTGGTGTACCTAAGAGGAGAGATGGAGATATTGTGAAAAGGAAGCCTATGAGCATGCCTCTCAGCGCCATGGCAACACCTGACATCAGGAATGTCACTGCCTTGAAGCCACACAGCATATCAATCAGTTACTCCACTGGAGAGAAGTGGGGTATGGAGGGAGGGGAGGAAGCCTACTGAAATTTACCCTTGTTTTTTTCTCCCCCTTTTAGTATCTCTAGGAGAATTTTGATCAAAATTCTGCTTTTATCTGAAAATATCAGGCAATCTAGAAGAAGCTATTGCTTCAGTATCTGAGAAAGCAGGCAGAGAAAGGGAAAGAAGAACTTGAAAGGAAAATAAATTTAACTTTCTATGGAAATTGGGGACATTAGAATAAGAATTTGATTTAAGTTTTCCACTGTAGCCAATCCTTAATGAGAAAATGATGATCCCTTGTTAAGTGAAATAAAAATAATTTAAAAATAGACTTTTATAAAACTATTTTTAAAAAGATTTTTGACAAACTTTGATAAGCCATGCTATCTTCTATGCCATTTACTATTCCACTTTCAATGTTTCTATTTTCTATAATGTATTTTTACCCTCAAATTCAATATTATCTGTCCTAATTTTATCTATTCTGATTAAAATTATATCCCTTTTTTTAAACTCAGGTATGTCTTGGTTCAGTAAGATTTTACCTACGTAAACGCAAAAATCTCTTTATGCTCATTTAAACCTAATATAACTACTAGATCAGAGGTGGGTAAAGAATTGGCAAGAGATAACTATTTATTTAAATTGAACTCTTTGTGAGCAGAGCATCAGATAGATATTACCAAAATTTATTTTCAATTATATCTTCAGGCATTTTACAGAGGTAAAGAGTGGGAGAAGATGTTATGCAGAGGGTATCGGTGCCTGTATGTCCAAGAAATGACTACTTTAAGCTTGTAGAGCAATACGTGGTATGTGCTTTGTTTATGCTCCTACCTGAATTAAATCACTAATTACATCCACTTCAAATGCATGAGAGTGCATTTGTAATGGAAAATCTCTAATCGATATTCCTTTGTTCTGGTTCATTAAAGAGGATAAAATAATTCTCTGAGACCAAATGAAAAATAATTTAAGAAGAAACCCAGAAAGAAAAAAAAAATGAATTAGTGACTAAAGAACAGATATAAGAATATGACTCAGCAGAAATAGAGAAGATACTAAGATAATGAAATGGATCTGGAACTTCTCCCATGTACAATGATTTGGGGTTTCTGAAAAAGTTTCATTTTGCCTTCTAAGGCAGACATTTCTTTACTCTTTCTAGCATGCTATATACTGTCCTCAAGTGGCTCTCCTAAAGCTTGCCTTGTCTTGAGCAAAGACAACATATGATGCACAATTATCTCCTGGCTACCTGTAACTCCAATTCTTTTTCATAGCTCTGTCAGACACACTGGTGTCTTGTAACACTTTGGTTGAACTCCAATCATTCAAAATAATATACCATAGTCATAAACCCCAGCATCAATTGAGAAGAAGCTTATGACTTACCCAGATGAAAACAGGTCATGGTAATTTAGTGACAGATATGAAAGCAGTCATAACTAAATAGACGTTCCTCCTAAAATGGTATCTGAAGTGTGATGGCTATCCTGCCAAGATGCGTGCAACAGACTAATTACTACCCACTTCTGTTCCACATGGGGAATTTATAGTAGGCTGATCTGAAATATGTATCTGAAGATATTTACGTTTTTTAGTAGGGAATTTAAGTAAACGGCTGCCTACATGTGTAGTGTGGTGGAGCTGGATATAATTTTGAAAATATCATTAAGCATAGACTGTTGGCAAGAGTTTCATGAGTGCATCTCAGGAAGCCTGCAAGAATGTGTCTGACGAATGCTTTCATGTACTAGCTTGATCAAAAGGTATTTAAAATTAATTTAGAGGTGAAGCTGTGAAATAACCAAATAAAAAATGCAAATATAGACAATAAGAATAGCAATAGCAATAAGTCATTTGGTGAAGGAGAAACCCAGGAATTTCTCATAAAAATTAAAATGATGAAAGATGGGAAACAAATGTTATCACAGGTATACAGAGAAATATACTCAGGTCAGATAACAAATAAAGTAAACAGCATAGAAAAGGAAATGAATTTCATTAGATGCCATTGAAAAAGTGCAAATTAGATTTGATTAAAATAGATTCACGGCTGAAATCCATTACTAGGAAAATAGACAATGTTTAAAAATTTAAAAAGCTTTAAAAAAGAATGAAATTTTTATTTATATAAATAAATATACATAAAACTGCATACAGGAATATAGTAAAGATTATGGATAAAATTTTGCAAAACAGAATTATTCTTATGAAGAAAGAAACTACACACCTCCTGGTAAGATTAAAGATACAGAAAATGCTTTTCCAATATGAACCACAGAATGGGCACAGACATAAATAGTGATAGGAAGCTTCAAGAATTTCAGAAAACATCTGGTTTTAAAGTGGTGGACCAAACATTTAATTTTCCTGTTCCTCATTTAGAAAATATCCAAAAGTAATTTGGAGAGCAACCTCTATTTGTGATAAAATTAGGAAATACCTCTAATCTTAAATCACAATGTATGAGGAAAAAGACTACCAAACTTAGTAAAGGGCAAACAGAGATGCAAGAAGATCCTTAGAGAATGTCAGATGATGCACAGCCAAGATACAGCTAAGATCTGAGAGATGAGTGGAGCAAGATGGCCAAATAGAAACTTGAGTGATTGTCCCTCTACACAAACACTGAATTAAACAACTATCCATGCAAGCAAACACCTTCAGAAGAACCCAAAATCAGGTGAGTGATTATATTACCTGGTTTTAACATTGTATCAAGGAAAGAGGCACTGAAGGGAGCAGAAAAGACAATCTTGCATTGCCTACACCACCCCTGTGCCATCCCCAGCATGCTGAGTACAGAGAGAATCTGTGTGCCTAGGGGAGGGAAAATGAAGTGATTATGGGATTTTTGCATTAAAACCCAAGGCTTCCTTGGCACAGGGGAACCCAGCACAGGGCAGAATTCTGACAGTGCCCACAGAAGGAGCATCCGGACCAGCCTGGCAAGAAAGAAATCCTCTGTTCCAAAACTCAAGCCCTGGCTAGCCCCACCACTGGCTGACAAAAAGCAGCCTGGGGCTTGGACTAAATTGGTAAGGCAGTCAGGCCACAAAGGCTAGGCTGCAGTCCTTAGGTAATTCCTGATGCTGTGCTGGCTCCCAGCCAGTGGACTTTGGGTGCATGCATGTCCCAGGACTTTGTTTTGCAACTTCGGTATTATCTCAGCAACAGAAAATAAAGTAAACAGAAAAATAAAGTACCAAGCAGATCCTGAAGCCCCTGCATCCAGGCCTTAGTTCCTAGAAGGCATTTCTGGACCCAACCAGGGCCAGAAGGAAACATGCTTCAATGAAGGGAAGAACCCAGTCCTGGCAGGATTCATCACTTGCTGACTAAAGAGCCTATGGGCTCTGAATAAACATCAGAGGTAGCCAGTAAATAGTCACCATGGGCTTCAGGTGAGGCTGGCTGGCTTCAGGTGTGACCTGGCTCTGGTGGCCATGAGGGAGTTCCCACATCATTCCTTCCCCAACTCCAGCAGCCCAACACAGAGAGTGAGGGAAGAGAGTGAGACTCTTTGCCTGGTAATCTATGAAATTCTCCTGTATTTTACCCAAGTCCACCAAGGTGATACCACCAGCAGTCTGCAGGAGTTATTACTGGGCTTGGGACGCCACCAGTGCTGATACAGGTGCAGAGAGCAAAGACTTAGATCACAACAACCCACTCCCTTTGAATACCTAGAAAGCCTTCTCAAGAAGGATGTGTTCAAACAAGCCCAGATTGTGAACATTAAAATAAACACATAATTCTTCAATGTCCAGACATGGATGAACATTCATAAGCATCAAGAACACCCAGGAAAACATGACCTCACCAAACAAACTAAATAAGGTACCAGCAACCAATCCTGAAATGATGAAGATACGTGAGCTTTCAAAGAATTCAAAATAAGTGTCCTGAAGAAACTCAATAAGCGTAAAGATAACACAGAGAATGAATTGAGAAGTCTATCAGAGAAATTTAACAAAAAGATTGAAAAAAATCTGTAAAAAATTAAGCAGAAATTCTAGAGCTAAAGAATTCAATTGATAAACAGAAATGCATCAGAGTCTCTCGACAGCAGAAATGACCAAGCAGAAGAAAGAATTAGTGGGCTTGAAGACAAGCTATGTGAAAATACACATTCAGAAGAGAAAAAGGGATAAAACACACCTACAAGATCTAGAAAATAGCCTCAAAAAGGCAAATTGAAGAGTTATTGGCCTTAAAGAGGAGGTAGAGAAAGAAATTGGGGTAGAAATTTGATAAGAAATAATTACAAAGAACTTTCCAAACCTAGAGAAATAATAACAGAGAACTTTCCAAACCTAGAGAAAGATATCAATATTCCGGTACAAGAAGGTCATAGAGCAGCATCAGGCAGATTCCAAACAAAAATACCTCAAGGCACTTAATAATCAAATTTCCAATGGTCATGGGCAAAGAAAAGTGTCTAAGGGAAGCAAGAAAAAAGAAAAAAAAAAAATATATATATATATATATAAAGGTGCTTTGATAAATCCGGCAGCAAACTTCTCAGTGGAAACATTACAGGCCAGGCAAGAGTGGCAAGACATAGTCAAAGTGCTGAAGGAAAAAACCCTTAAACCTAGAGTATTGTACCCTGCAAAAATATCCTTCAAACATGAAGAAAACTAAAGACTCTCCAAAGACAAACAAAAGCTGAGGGATTTCACCAGAACTGTCCTATAAGAAATGCTAAAAGGAGTTCTTCAATCTGAAAAAAAAGGATGTAAGTGAGCAATCGGAAATTTTCTGCAGGGATAAAATTCACTGGTAATTGTTGGTACACAAATAGAGACTGCTCTATTGCTGTAATTGAGGTGCATAAACCACTTATATCTTGAGTAGAAAAACTAAAGGAAAAACTTATAAAAATAACTATAACAAATTTTTGAAAGATAGATATTATTAAAAGATTATGTAAACAACAAAAAAGTTAAAAAGTGGGGGGATGGATTTAAAGTGTAGAACTTCTGTTAGATTTCTCTGCTTGTTTATTCATTTGTTTGTAAGCAGAGTTGTCATATGCTTAAAATAATTTGTTATAAAATTTTTTGCAAGCCTTATGTTAACCTTAAATCAAAAAATGTACAAGAGATACACAAAAAATAAAAAGCAAGAAATTAAAACACACTACCAGAAAAAAACAGTTTTAATAAAAGAGGACAGGAAGGAAGGAAAAAAAATAATAACTCAGCTGTAGTACTTTCTTACTTAATAATAACACGAATGTGAGCAGATTAAACTCTCCGATCAAAAGACATAGAGTGGCTGAATGGATAGGAAAACAAGAACCAACCCTATATTGTCTGCAACAAACCTACTTCACCTATAAAGACACATCTAGACTAAAAATAAATGGATGGAAAAAGATATTCCATGCAAATGGAAACCAAAATAAAATAAAATAAAAATCAGGAATAGCTAGCCATACTTCTATCAGACAAAAATAGATTTCAGGAAAAAAACTGTAAAAACACAAAGAAGGTCATTATATAATGATAAAGGGGTCAATTCAGCAAGATGACATAATAATTATAAATATAGATGCAGTCAACACGAGAGCACCCAGATATATAAAGTAAATATCTTCAGAGCTAAAGAGATATATGGACTATAATACAATAATCACTGGAGACCTGAACACTCTACTTTCTACATTGGACAGATCATTCAGATAGAAAATCAACAAAGAAACAGTGGACCTAACCTGCACTATAGACCAAAGGGACCTAATGGATATTTAAAGAATATTTTATCCATCAGCTGCAAAATATATGTTCTCCCCAGCTCATGGATCATTTTGAAGGACAGATAATATTTTAGGCCACAAAATAAGTCTTAAAAATTAAAAAATATTGAAATCATACCAACCATTTTCTCTGATCACAGTGGAATACAACTAAAAATTAATAATAAGAGAAACATTGGAAAATATACAAACACATGGAAATTAAGCACTATGCTACTACTGAATGACCAGAGGGTCAATGAAGAGATTAAGAATAAAACTCAAAAATGTCTTGAAACAAATGAAAATGAAAACGCAACCTTACAAAACCTGTCAAATACCATAAAAGCAGTAATAAGAGGACAGTTTATAGCAATAAGTTCCTAGACTGAAAATTACACTGACGTTATCTTTATTCTCAGATGCTCCTAAATTCCAATCCTGATTCTACTACTGAAGAATGGTGGACCATTTACTTAATTTCTCTGAATGTCATTTCTATTACATACACACTGGAACGTGTTTTACTTAGTGGTTTCTATGTCTAGCCCAGCTATAAACCACAGGTTATAAATAACTAATTGTCTTCTCTGACTTAACTAAATGTATCACAAGAGATTATCCATTCAATGAAAAAAGTAAAATTATAAAAATTTCAAAATATTTTAAATATGCCAAGGATTTTTTCAGTTTCATTAAGAAACATATGTGATTCTGAAGATACTATATACACAGTAGTAAATATGTATGTGTGTGTATATATATATATAGCATATATAGGATGTTATATATAGATCTCATTTATTAAATTATTAAATACATTTTCTCCTACTCTCACATTGTGAGGGGCCTTGGTGACCTTAGATCTAAGTGATTCAGAACTTACTAGAAAGATTTCAGTGTCAAGCATGGGTGAAGCAGTCCATTTTTTTCTGCTATCTAGTGATTTGTTTACCTGCCTGGTTTGTCTGGTGACCAGCCAAGTCCCTGCAGTGTTCAGAGGGCCTTCAGGCACTCAAGGGTGGGGGCTGTATTCTCAACAATTCTGAGCTGTAAGTAGAAGGTTTTGCTTTTTGAAAATTATGTTTGGGGGCCTAGGATTTAAATTTACACATTCTTCTATTACCTAGTCCTGTGTCATTGTTTGGAAGGCAACTGTTTAACCAAAAATACTTGATCAAATAATTTGTCTTTAGTAACAATTAAAAAGCTAAATAGTTCAGGAGGTGATTCCATCTGATAGTTGTTCTAACTGATAATTAGAAAATTACATATACTTTAAATTTCTGAATTTTGTTTACATACATTTTATTATTTTATTAAATATTAATGCAGTTTTAAGTACACGATCTTAATTCTGGTTTTCTAGTGCTAGTGATTTTCCTTGTGTTTTTCTTTCTCCCTTCTTCCCCTCCTTTGAACTTTGCCCAGGATAGTGTAAAGAAATCTGAGTTTTCTTTGTGGCCTTCCTACTAAGTAGCAACGCAAACGTGACCAAGGTACTTTAAATCTCTGGGTCTTGGTTTCTTCACTTATTGAATGTAAGATCTTTCTAAGACTTTGTACCCACACGCGCACACACACACACACACACACACACACTCACACATGCACACATTTAAATCTTAAGAATGTACATAATGGGGAAATGAACAGAGATAGTGTAAAGTAGGATATAGAAGAGCACATGTTTTTGGAATCAAATGCAGTAGGTTTAAATATCAGCTCTGCCAAGAACATGCTGTGTGACGTTGGTCAACTTACTTAATCCCTCTAAGCTTCATTTCCATCTACTACAGAATGTAGATAAAGACATCACTTAACTCATAGGGTTGTGATTGTTAAATAGTACACTTACTCCAGTGCCTGAAATAGAATAAGTGTCCTTAAGTACTAGGTCTTACCACTATTATTAACAGGGCTCCCCTTGTGTGTGGATGAGTTAAAAAAAAAGGGGGGGGTACCACTGAGGGCAGGTTCAATCCTTAGAGCACATAGATTAGCCAGTGGATGGCCTCTTTGTGCCAAGGAGAATCCCTCCCTCTGGGCACAGAATCCTATGGGAGGTCCTGATCAGTAGTGGTAGCTGTGAAGGAGACAGGCTCAGTAGAACTGAAGCTGCTGAGAAAGGAGGAGTATTTGGGAAAGTGAATTTCTTTGGACTGAAAAAAAAGATCATTTGCAATTTGGAACACTATCTTAAAATTTAGAAAGAGAAAGCAATTATTTTACACAACTCTCTCATCTAATTGAATCTCCTTAAAATGTGTTATATTTTAATCTGAGCAGAAGGCTAAAGAAAAAAGAACATGATGGTAAGAGCAATATGTCTGTTACTGATGGACCTAATGAACTAGAAATTTTGCTGGTATAAATAAATAATACAAATTGTAATTATTTTGAACTCGGAGAAAAGATTTCTGAATTATACTGTTTTCTTAATAAAAGAACGACGGTGGAAATGACACATAAGACACACATTGCTCACATGTGAAATACAAACATTGCCAAAGCACCCCACCCCTTTTTTTCTGTAAAGAAAATAACTATTCCTTTTTCCTATTTTCTGAAGTTGCTATGGTAGAAAGAATTTGTAAAATGCCTCTCCCACCAAAGATGTCCCACTCTAATTCCAAGAAGCTGTGACTACGATGAGATCTCTCTTCTATGATGATGCTGTGCTATATGACATAGCTGATCTTGAAATATGGGGTTTATCTAGATGGGACTGATATAATATCATGTGAGCCCTTAAAAATAGAGATCTTTCTCCCACTGATGGCAGGAATTCAAAGAATTAAAGGGATTTGATGCCAGGTCACTGACTTGAAGACAGAAGGAATCACATGATAAGGAATATGGACAGTCTTGAGAAACTGAGGGTACAATCCAGTTTACAACCAGCAAGCAAATGTGGATCTCAGTGCTTTAACTATTAAGGAACTGCACTGGCCAATAACTGAATGAGGCTGGAAGCAGGTTCTTCCCTAGAGTCTCCAGTTAAGAGACCAGTCCTGCCTACACCTGAATTTTTGTCTCGTGAGACCTTGAGTAGAGAATCCAGCCATGGTGTGTCAGACCTTTGACCTACAGAAACTAAATCTGTGCTGTTTAAAACAGCTATATTTGTGGTAATTTACCATGCAGCATTCTCATCTAGAATCTTCGTTAGAGAAAGATCCATTTCCAAGATCCTTCATGTTGTTGGCAGAATTCGTTCCAGCTTTGAGCTGTCTATCTGCTGACCACCCTCAGTTCCTTTGTGGCAGTCTTTTCATTCCTCAGCGTGGCTGCTTATTTCATAAAGCTAGCAAGGGGTTCTCTCCCTCCAGTCTGCTGAAATAGAGTCTTAGATAACATAACATTAGTCACAGGAATGACAGTCCATCATCTTTGCCTGAAAACATAACTTAATTATAAGTATGACGTTCCATTATTTTTGCCATATTTTATAGGCTAGAAGAAAGTCATGGGTTCCACCCACACTCAGGAGAAGGGGACTATGGGGTGTCAACATGGAGACTATCCTAGGGGAAGTCTGCCATAGCCTGCTCTCTGGTCTCAATAATTTATATTTTTCCCACATACAAAACGCATTCACCACTCCCAAGGTTCAAGAATCTCTCCCCACTATGTTATCAGCTAAAAATTCAAAAATCTCATTTTTTTTAAATCAAGTGCAAATATGGATGAGGCCTCTGGTCATAATCCCTTAAGACAAGCTTCTCAGCACAATTTCTCTCCACCTTTGAGCCTGTGAAACTAGAGAGACAGATGATCTGCCCAACACATCCAACATGCAGTGGTAGGACAGGTATAGGGTAACAGCGATAGACACTCTAGTTCAAAGAGGGCAAAAATAGAAGGTGAAAAGGAGTCACCATTTGATTACAGTTCTGAAAACTGGCTGGTTAGCTCCAGCAGGGTAACTTGATTAGGTTTTAAGGCCTAGAATAATCCTCCATGGCTTTTGGCTCTACACTCTGGGGTTTCCTTCTATCTTCTTGGCCATCTTTGCTTTCTCATTAAAGAGCACATGTTTGCAGCTGAATATCAGCCTGATTCCTGCCCATAGAAATCTGGGGATCCAACAGCCTCCTTTAGTGTTATACTTTCTCTCTGTCTCTTCTCTCTTCCAGTCCAAGCTTAGCAATGTTTCTGCTGAAATAATTTTCTTAAGAACTTTGTGGGTCTCCTATAGTTTGTCATAGAGTTCACTCGCTTAGACAAAAGCCACATCCACAATTTTTTTTCAAAATAAATCCTTCTGTACATTGGCCTCCTTCTGAGCTGTCTCAGGGACATCTCCCTTCAACTTCCTAGAGGCCCTCTGGTTTTATGGCTAGGACTTGTGAAGTATACCCTTAATCTCTTATTACTGAATATTCTGATTTTTGATCTTTCTGAAGTTTCACCAAAAGTTTATACAGTCACATTTTTGGCCTTTTCTCTAAAAGCATGCTTTCCTTCCAGGAAAAGAAGTCTCCTAATTTTAGCATCTTTTACACTCTGGAAGTCTGGGAGTTTTCAAATTATCAACTTCTGGATACTTTTTGCTTAATAGTTCTTTCCTCAATTTATCTTCCTCCTCTGGCATTTTATTAAGCAGCAAGAAGAAACCAAGCAGCATCGTCATTACTTTGCTTGGAAATCTCCTTAGCTATACATACAACTTTATCACTTACAAGTTCTGTTTCCCATGTAACTACAGGAGACTCTAAGCTTTATGCCACTATATAACAAGGATCTTTCTTGCTCCAGTTTCCAATAACATGTTCCTCACTTCCTTCTGAGCCCACACTATCAACATCCTTAAAGCCCAGATTTTTATGAACAGTCTGTTCAAGGCAAATTGGATTTTTCTATCATGCTCCTCAAAATTTTTCCAGCCTCTGCCCACAGACCAGTTTCAAAGCTACCATTATATTATAGGTATCTGTTACAGCAGCACCCTACTTTGTTGGGTGGGGATCAGAACACAATACCCAAAGCAAGGCACTTTAGCATGCTGAGTACTTTGAATGAAAGGAAATTGGAAGGGCTTCTGAAGCAAGAAGTTCTCTCTGATCCTCTCTCACCCTCCCTTCTCCTTCTCCCTTCCTCCCCCAAAGCAGGTCATAGAAACTAGAATTCCTCTCCCCCAAAGAAAGTAATAAAGCCTAGGGAGGTCATTCTCTGACCTACCTCCCATGAAATTAGGCCCTAAGATCCTCACTCCAGAAAGATCTTGCTTTATACCTAGGTGGGGGAGGAATGCTACACAGAGAGAACAAGAAGAATCTGAATGACCAGGTCTTGCTAAGTTTCCTCCAGTTTATTACCAATAAATCATACCCATTTTGCCCAATAACATTTCCACACAAATGTCCATTCTTCAAACCTAAGCATAAAAATACACAGTTTTCCCTGGGCCTTTGAGTCTTCATTTCTAAAGTTTCTTATGTCACATAAAACTTTGATTTAATAAATTTCTTATGCTTTTCTCTTGCTAATCTGTCTTTTGTTATATGGAAGTCAGCCATGAACCTTCTAACAACTTTCAGAAACCAAAATTCTGCATTTGTTTTCTATCATTGTATAACAAATCACAACAAAATTAGCTTAAGAAACACAAGTGTATTATTTCAAAGTGTCCATGAATCAGGAGTTTGTGAAAGGCTTAACTGGGTACCCTGCCCAGTCTCACAGGCTGCAACGAAGGTGTCAGCCAGGCTATATTCTCATCAAGAGGCTCTACTGGAAAACAATCCACTTCCAAACTCATTGAGGGTGTTGGCACAAGTCATTTCCTTGCAACCATATGACTGAAGGACTGGCTTTTACCTGATTGTCACCTGCAGACCAGCCTCAGGTTCTAGGGGTTGCCCTCAGCTTCAGGGACTGCCTAGAGTTCCTTGCTATGTGAGCTTCCTTACCGTCTACCTAGCAAGGAGAATTTCTCATGCCAGACAGATAAGGCAGAATCTGCTACAACATAACATAATCACAGGCATGATAACCTGTCACCTTTTCTAGATTCCACTGATAAGAAAAAAGTCCCTTTTACACTCAGACGAATTAGATTTATACAGGGCCTAGGCATGGGGGCTATTCTAGCCATACTGTACTTCTCCTTCATCCTCTTACTGTTATTGCTTCTACTAAGTTGTTGGGAAACAAGTACTTTGGAATGTGAGGCTAAGAAAGGGAATTAAAATGCGAGTCTCCTTTTTTCCTTGAAACAACTGGAGAGGAAGTTGAAATTACAAGAAAAATATGTTTAATTAATAAAATTCAGCTATCTATGTTGCTCCTGCACCCCACTACCAACTATGATCAATTTTAAGAAGTTTTCAAAAAGCTATCACAGTCGGTGCATGCTGTGAGTCACACTCATCAAAGTATTATTTAGGACACTATACATATCCTCCGTAAAGAAAAGAACACATCTTTATTGTCTAAGGATTTCAGTTTTGATTGGTCATCATAAAAAATTAGACAGAAATAAATATATTGTTAAAACACAACTAGTGATAATAGAATATCAAATATGTTTGGGGCCAATCATATTCCTAAAACGTACTACACAAAATGAAATGGCCATTACAAATTAAAAAGAAAAAATTGTTGCTATTGTGAAGGGTATTGAGTCTTTAATTTGGTTCTCAGTTCGACTGTTGCTGGTGTATAGGAATGCAACTGATTTCTGTACATTGATTCTATAACCTGAGACTTTGCTGAATTTGTTTATCAATTCCAGTAGTCTCATGGCAGAATCTTTGGGGTTTTTCTAGATATAAGATCATATCATCAGCAAAGAGTGATAGTTTGACCTCTTCTGCCCCCATCTGGATGCCCTTGATTTCCTTCTCTTGTCTGATTGCTCTGGCTAGGACTTCCAATACTATGTTGAATAGGAGCAGTGAGAGAGGACAACCTTGTCTTGTTCCAGTTCTAAGTGGGAATGCTTTCAATTTTTCCCCTTTCAGTATGATGGTGTCTGTGGATTTGTCATATATGGCTTTTATAATCTTTAGGTAAGTACCATCTATGCCTATTTTGTTAAGTGTTCTTTTCATAAAAGGGTGCTGAATTTTGTCGAATGCTTTTTCTGCATCTGTTGAGAGGATCATATGGTCTTTGTTTTTACTTCTATTTATGTGGCAAATTACATTTATTGATTTGTGTATGTTGGACCATCCCCACATCTCTGGGATGAAGCCCACTTGGTTGTGATGGATTATTTTTTTGATAAGCACCTGAATTCAGTTTGCTGGGATCTTGTTGAGAATTTTTGTATCTGTATTCATAAGGAATACTGGTCTGTAGTTTTCTTTTTTTGTTGCATCCCTTCCTGGTTTTGGTATCAGGGTGATGTTGGCTTCATAAAATATGTTGGGGAGGATTCCTTCCTTCTCTATGTTGTGGAATAATTTCTCCATGATAGGCACCAGTTCTTCTTTTAGGTCTGGTAAAATTCAGGTGTGAAACCACCTGGTTTGAAAGATCTCTACAGGGGAGAACTATAAAACACTGAGGAAGGAAATAGCAGAGGATGCAAACAGGTGGAAAACCATACCATGCTCATGCGTCAGCAGAATCAACATTGTTAAAATGCCTATACTACCCAAAGTGATCTACAGATTCAATGCAATCCCTATTAAAATACCGACATCATTTTCTGCAGATCTAGGAAAAAAATAATTCTACACTTCATATGGAACCAGAGAAGATCCCGTATAGCAAAAACAATCTTAAGCAAAAAGAACAAATTGTGAGGCATAAATTTACCAGACTTCAAGCTATATTACAAGGCTATAGTGACTAAAATACCATAGTACTGGCACAAGAACAGAGACATAGATCAATGGAACACAACTGAGAAACCAGATATAAAACTGTCCTCATATAGCCATCTAATCTTTGACAAAACAGACAAAAACATACACTGGAGAAAATAATTCTTTCCAATAAATGGTGCTGGGAAAATTAGATAGCCACTTGTAGAAGACTGAAACAGGATCCACACCTCTCACTTCTCAGAAAAATCAACTCACAGTGGGTAACAGACTTAAACGTAAGGCATAAAACTATAAGAATTCTAGAAGAAAGTGTTGGAAAAACTCTTATAGACATTGGCCTAGGGAAAGAATTTGTGAAGAAGGCCCCAAAGGCAATCACAGAAACAACAAAAATAAATAAATGGGACCTGATCTAATTAAAAAGCTTCTGCACAGCCAAGGAAACTATCATGAGAGCAAACAGACAATCTACAGAAAGGGAGAAAATATTTGCATGCTATATATCCAATAAAGGGGTGATAACTAGAATCCATATAGAATATAGGAAAATTATCAAGAAAAAAATCAAACAACCACATTAAAATGTGGGGAAAGGACATGAACAGAAACTTTTTGAAAGAACACAGACTAATGGCCAACAAATATATGAAAAATTTCTCAACTTCTCTAATCATGAGGGGAGGGCAAATCAAAACCACAATGAGATATCACTTATCCCAAGTGAGAATGGCCTTTATCAAAAAGTCCCAAAACAACAAATGCTGGCGTGGAACACTGTTACACTGCTGGTGGGACTGCAAACTAGCACATTGTCTGTTGAAAGTAATATGGGGATATCTCAAAGAGCTACAAGTAAAACTACCATTTGATCCAGCAATCCCATTA
>CAUYRT010029921.1:0-17365 GCA_963574885.1 Lepilemur ruficaudatus
CTAAGATAACTTCTTTTTATTTATTTTTAAAAATAGCATCAGTGTATCTATCTTTTGGATTTGATTTTTAAAACTCCAAAAATGTGGACAGATGAGAGAATTCTAACAGTTCAAGATCAGGATCAGAATTCTAACAGTTCAAGATCAGAATGTGCATCCTTCTAGCACCTCCACAGACAGCCTCATGAGGTTAGGTGGTCGGAACATGGGCTTCTGTGACTAAGACTTTTGGAGTCCCAAAGGTATTTCATACTCTCCCCAACCTTGAACACAAACCAGTGGGGATATGTCATTTCAACCACAACTTCCTTCTTGAAAGGGTAGACCCTGTTAAAAACCTAGTGGGTTTCTGGATATAAAAAGGTCATCTTGGTGAGAAATTTAGGAAAAAGGCATTGGGAAGATTGGAATTGCTCGGCACAGTAGAGAAGAAGCTGGCTTCTCAGTGAATCAAGGAAGGAAGGGTGAGGTAGAGGGATGGGAAGGGAGTAGCAGGCAGAAGCTAGATTAGATAGCAGTGGGCTAGGGAGCTGTGTGGGGCTGTGTGGCCACTGAGAAACCCTGGGGTGGTGAGAGAGCCAAAATAACTTTTCAAAACATTTCAGAAATGTGATTTAAAATTGTTTGCTATGTGATGTAACCTCTCCCTTGTGACCCACAAACCTTTATTAAAAGTTCTGCTACATGTTACAGCCTTATTTTTGTGATTGCTTTAGAATAGGGATGGGAATTGAAAGGAGAAGGGGCTGAATTGACAGCAGGAACTAAAGAAACAGTCACAAGACCAGAATAGTGAATAAAATTCCAGACAGGACAAAAACTAGAGCCAGAGGCAACCATGAAAATCTAAGTTCTCTCAGCAAGTCACAGAAATCCCAGGGAGGGCATTGGACTTTCCACAGGACATGGGAATTGGAGCCAATGTCATTTGAATCTCAAAGGACAAGCTACCTCAGCTGACATTAGCTTACAAACAGGCTTTGCCTTTCCAGCTGAACTAAATCTTGCAAAACATAAAATGTGTCACATGCACCTTTGCCACCCAGAGCCTTAACACAGGGACTGCACATAATAGTGCCCAGTAAGTGAGTGAATGGTCCATAAATGCCCTGGATGCCCCCTGGGAGCTGGCAGAACCTAATGCTTAGGTAGAGCCTGGAGCAGGAAAGCCATCTGGCTGGGGACTTCTCCTTCAGACCTCCTGCTCTCCACCCTCTCGCCCATCAGCCCTATCCCAATGGCCACATGACATTAGCTCTGCGGCCTGAAGGTCTTGTAAACAGGCAAGGCCCGGGCCGAGATGGTAGCAGAGGAAATCACAAGGGTTATGCAGAAACCAGACGGCTCTGAGTCAGTTCTGCCCCCTGTGAAGTCAGAGGCAAACACTGCCCGGTGCAAAGGAGCTTCTGGTCCAAAGGGCCTGGGACAGGGGCAGTGAGTGACTGGGCTATCCCGGCCCCGGACTTTTCCTAGGAATGGCTATAAGATGTGTCATGTGGAGAGCTCTGGTTTTTGTTCCCAAGCACCCCTCTTATGCCCCTCTGGGGCCTCGCCCAGAAGCCCGCAGCTCAAGAAGCCTCCGTTCGGCGGAATCTTTGCAGGAACCACGCGTTGCTCACAGGGCTGATGGCGCCACCTGGTGGCGCAAAGGGTCGGGCTCACCCGGGGAACTTCATAAGCCGCGAGCAGGAAAGGAAGAGGGGAGACTTCTGTGGCCCAGCCCAGCGTGGTGACATCAAGACACAGCGCCGACTCTCCCCGCCCCTTCCCCCACCCACTCCCCGGGGCTGCCAGTACTTGACGTGGCGTCACTGCCCTCTACCTTTACTTTGCGTGCGTGTTTGCGTGCAGCGGAGGTGGCGGCGCGGGCAGGTCGGAGCTCGGCGCTCGGCGCTGCTGTTTTTGGTGCTCCTGTGGTCTGTGTCGCCGTCGGGTTGTCTCAGGCTGCCGAGTATACCGGGCGCCGGCCACAGCGCCTCAGAAGGCGACGCAGCCGGACGCGCGGCCCGGCGTGGGGGTCGGCGAGCGCGTGTCGGAGGGCGCCGCGCCACCAGGCGAGCGGGCGCCCGTGAGGGGAAGAGGCGGGGGCGGCGGGTCAGCCGCGGGCCGGGCCGGCCGGGGGATGTCGATGCCTGACGCGATGCCGCTGCCCGGGGTCGGGGAGGAGCTGAAGCAGGCCAAGGAGATCGAGGACGCCGAGAAGTACTCCTTCATGGCCACCGTCACCAAGGCTCCCAAGAAGGTGCGGGGGCTCCGGGTGGTGGCGGGGGCCCAGGCTCCGGCCTCGCGGAATGGGTACGAGCAAGCTCGGGCCCGAGCTCCGGCTAGTTCGGGACTTCGGGGGCTAGGGTTTGAGGTGATGAGCGGAGCGGAGGCGGCTGAGCGGCCCCAGGCCCATCCTGGGCTGAAAAGGCCGCCCCTGACCTCGCTTTCCTTTGTCCCTCGGCCCTACTCCTCCGGGATCTTTTTGAAACCCGACAGGGCCAGGCCTTAAATTTGCAGCTGACTTTTTCTGGTTGAAGGGGGTCGAAGTCGAGAGTGGGAGCGGGTGAACCAACTCAGCTGACCTCTGACCAGTCCAGGGGATAGGGGTGTTACAGAAAACCTCCCTTTAGGTGAGTGGGTAAATCTGGCAGAACTTTGGTCAAATCTTTGGGAGCAGTGGCCGGTTTATCCAACAGCTGCGTGATTGCTGGGAGGCAAGAGAAAAGAAAGCTAGCTTGATGCATGTGAAGGCAGTGAGGGCAGCATGAAATTGAAAATCTAGGATTTTCACCTTATGTGGTCTTCCAGTTGCTTGGACATATGTAAGAGATTGACATTTGGAGGTTTGTGACAGCAGACACTGTCATGGATACACGTTGATCCTAGAGTCATGTGAATAGATCACTTAGGCATCCCTTGAGAAAGGAGCTTGGGTGGGTTGGAGCGGTGGGTGGTAAGGAACGATTGCTCATTCTTTACTGCTCTTACTGAGGCGGAACAAGTTTAGTCTATTGTGCTGTGGGTTGAGCTCAAAGGACATTCTTCTATTGCTCTTGTAAATGGTAACCTTTGGAGGTTTTAGTATAACTAGCTCTCTGAGTGGTGGAATTGGGATCCCTAGTGCTTTTTGATCATTTACTGCCAACTGCATTTTGACTTTCTACATACTTGGCACCCAGTTAACAGTATACCGGAGAACCTTTGCAAGGAGGTGACCTTCCTGAAGCCAATGAGAACCCAGATAAATATTTTTGTCATGTATAAGGACAGAGTGTTTCAAGGCTCTCTCTCTGCCTGTAGTGTTTAATGGGATGCAGGGCTTGTATAAGCTGAACAAAGCAAAGTTTGCAGGAATACTAACAGTCCTGGAGGCTCCTACACCTGAGCTAGTTAAACTGTCTTAAATGTGAGAAATGTGTTTTTTTTAAGTGAATTAATGTACCACTCCAGAAATCAAAAGCAAGATTGAAAAGACAAAGCACCATGTGTGCTTTAGCTCTTTTTCTCACAAAATTAAGATTTTACCAACAATTCATTTAAAAGATTGTGGAACGTCCTTTGATTCTAAAAAGTCTGATTAACCTTATGTTTAGTACTCTCAGCTCAGCTGACTGCTTTGGTCAGACAGTAACCCCCTGTTATCTGCACTGTTCTTGGAGAAATAGTCACACTCATAAGCAGAATGCTTCAGAGTGGTACCTCAGGTGAATTAGGGGGAAGAATGGGAATGCTCAGATACCCTAATTCCCAGACTTCCTTTCCCTGTTAACCCATCTTCTTTTGTCTAGTTGCTTCAGAGAATTAGGCATCTTTATTGTTACTTGCCTTGATTTTAGTAAGCCTGTATTCTTGCAAGTACCATTGTTGATAGGAGGAAGTCTGTATTGTAGATTGTAAACTCCCATAAAGGCAGGGACTCTTGTTCACTATTGGATCTGGTGTGCCTAACTTTGTACCTGGCATATAGTAGGTACTCAAATTTTTTTTGGTACTCAAATATTAATTGCCCACCTGGCTAACTAGTAACTGAGATATCCGGGTGGCTGCCTACCCAGGAATAAATATCCCTTTTCCTCTCTTCTTCCCAGGAGGAATATTGCTAATGTGTATTATTATCAGGCCAAGTGCTAATGATTTTAGGCTCATATTCCATTAACTAAAAGAAGAAGTCTCTGCCAGGAATGTAGGAAGACCCTGTTGTAAGTTTCCATTTACTGGTAAATGTGCCCCCTTGGTTTCTTATCAATCTTGCTCTGAGCTTTATTGTTTAGCATTTACGCAGCACTTTGTATTAAAGTGGTTTATGATGACTAATTACCCTTCCCCTAGTGATGATAAAAAGCATTTATTTAGTTAATGGATCAGTTGAGGACTAGTCAAGGTCACATAGGGAGTCCTAGGTAATCTGTTTTTCACTTCAGCTGAATTGGACATTATGACTAAGTCACTTTTGTACCTCTGCCATGTGTTGATAATGTGAGAAAGCATGGGAAAAGTAAGGGAAAAAAGTAACTTGGCATGGTACTGAATGGTGTGAGAAAAAAACCTCTTCAAATGTGCAGTCCTTTACCTGTGAGAATTCTAGTCTGGCTGTAGACCAAGTAATCCTTGGATCATTTCAAAGCCCAGAGGCCCCTCTGGAACTGAAGACATTCCTAATGCCAGAAGATACAGGTTACTTCAGGGTGACCTTGATGGTCCTCAGTCAGCTCAGATCCCAATATAACTTTCTGGTCAGCCATTATTCACTTCATTTGCTTTGAGGTAGAGTGGATGTCCATCAATTCAAACATAGATATCTGTATTCTTCAACTATAATCATGACTTAGTTTTGTATGCCGTCAGGTCTACACCAGTGCTATGAACATAATAGGACTTGTTGGTTTGATTCAAAGTTTGAGATGTCTGGGTGTCAAGAAGCCAATGGTGGCCGGGCATGGTGGCTCACACCTGTAATCTTAGCACTCTGGGAGGCTGAGGCGGGTGGATCACTCAAGGTCAGGTGTTCGAAACCAGCCTGAGCAAAAGCTCAGGTTCCTGTCTCTACTAAAAATAGAAAGAAATTAATTGGCCAACTAAAAATATATAGAAAAAATTAGCCAGGCATGGTGGCGCATGCCTGTAGTCCTACTCGGGAGGCTGAGGCAGGAGAATCACTTGAGCCCAGAAGTTTGAGGTTGCTGATGCCACGGCACTCTAGCCTGGGCAACAGAGTGAGACTCTATCTCAAAAAAAAAAAAAAAAGAAGCCAACTGGTAGGCAGCCATACAGACATCTCAGTAAAATTAATTAGCTTCTGTGCTTCAGTTTCCTCATCTGCCAGATAAATGCCTATTGTTTGGAACAGGTGTGGATAGTGGCATGTTGGGAGTTAAGATAGCAAAAACGATTTTTAAAAAGAATTCTGTTAATATATTTATACTCGTAATGAGCATTTGAGGTGGCTTATAACACAGGACACATATATTAATATAAATAGGAAGTCAAAACTATAGAAAGAAGAAAAAAATATCATTAATCCCGAAGGCTAAGGTAGTTGATGAGGTTGATCATCACATGCAACTCTTAACTTCCTGGCAGCCAGTAAATAAAGAGAATCACAGTCTCCTTAGCAGGCATGGGAAATAATACGTGCCAGTTCCTCAGGAAGACACTTTTCCTGACGCGAAGTTCTAAAAGAAATTTTAGAGGGACTTTATTAATAGCTATAGTATGATTCACATGGTAAGGCTTGTTCACAGCTGTCACTGATGATTTCAGATGGTATAGCTAGGAAAATTTGAGGTGAGAAAAGGAGACCTTGAGTTATAAGAGTAAGTGTACATTGTATCACAACTGAAGAAGACCCTTTTCTAATGTTAACAGTTATCAGTCAAACCAAATTTGTCACCTAGTTCCCCATAATCACTAGTTAATTATTCCTCTCTTCCTGCTACTTTGTATTGCAGGGATGATAACTGTCAGTGGACCTTTGGAAATTGACACTGATTCTTTTTTCATAGAGTAAACTCAAATCTCCAGTTTGCTGATGAAACCTCCTACAATAGGCATGTTTCTCTGGAAGGCCTATCAGAACATTTGCAGTTCTCTGAGCTTCTGAACATTGCGAGGACTCTCTGGAGTGATACATTAGGCATTTGACCTAAGATCTGTGCAATCAGACCTTTACCACCAGGAAAGTACAGGGAAGGAGAAGAAGAATAAATAAAGCATGTGTGGCACTAATTCATCAAAAGAGTCAGCTGCGACTTAGGAAGCCCATCAAGTAGAGCCCCAGTGAGTACTGCAAAGGTGTTAACCTGTTAGATGAAGTCCAGGATGCTCCTTTTCTCATCAAGGTTATCTTATGGCTAATTTTGGGTGCGGTTTTATAGAATTTACACCAGTACTTCTCAGGATCACTGAGAAGAGATTTGATAGGTCCACATTTCCTGTCTTCTCCACATCATTAGTATCTCTTGATTCTCTTTAGCGTGCTACTGTTTTAGTAGTAGTCTTTGAAATAGGAGCCAGGGGTATAAGAAGATCCTCTTTTTAAGGTTTCTTCACAGATCCTGATCACCTCTCTTTTTGTTTGGTTTGGTTTAGTTACTTGCACTGTAGTTTCCAAATTACTTTGTTTCAAGTTCTTTTAGACATTTTGCTTGTAACAGAGAAATCTGTTCATTGTCTAGATCCTTTGCTGGCAAGATTACAAATGTGTACCTTTTATCAGGAGGGTGTCATTTGGATCCAGTGTATGTTACCCAATTCTTGTGAAGTCTATAAAGATTATTTTGATACATAGAATTATGTAGGTCTTTAGATGCCTGTGACTACTAGAAACTTTACTCTGCCACCTCAAGTAGTTAATGATCTGTAAACAAACCCCAATGCCCTCTTGGGGTTGTTTTAAAGGAACTACCTGGTAAAGGAGAATCATACCTGTCTATTTCTCAAGTTTGGGAATGTGAGTATTAAATTTTTATAAAGAAGGGCCACCTTTTTTATACTGAGCATGTAATTCATTATAATTCAGAAATGAATAATAATTCAGAACACATTCTGCTGTGGTGGGTCAGAATCATCCCCATCATGTATGAAGGACAACACGTTTGCATAGACCAGAGTTTTTTCCAACCTTAAATCTGAGAATCCCAAGTTGAAGGCGGATTCTTAACACAAATTTTCCTTTCAGATCTTGTCAGCGCTATTAGTGCCTTTCACATGGTAAGCAGTAAATAAAAATTCACATAGACTTGTGGTCGCCTTTTCTCTTCTGACTCTTTATTTCCCTTTGACTCAGATAGTTCTCTTATTGTCCCACTCTTGCTTGGCTGTTACATAAGACCTCTTTAACTTCCCCTTTTTGTTTCTAAAATTATGAGTAGTAGTACAGTGTAAGTTAAGCACTTGATTTTTGGAGTCAGGTTTACCTTTAGTCTTTACCATCTATGGTTGTGACCTTGGACAAGTGACTTAACCTGTCTGAGCTTCCATTTTCTTGTCTATGAAATGAGGAATAATAGATTGGTTGAGAGGATTAGCATTTAGTAAATATTAGTGTTTTTTTTATACCTAGAGTGATTATATATCCTGCTTTGCCTGGTACAGTTCTTGTTTATGCCCATTAACCTAGCATGCTGACCAATGAGTGCCTTCTTACACTCTGAAAAGTACCCTGGTTTATATGGTCACCCTATTTATAACTTTCTGGATAATGTGACATGATAGTTCAAATGAGAGCAGCTAATTTTGAAATATTGCTAAAGAGCCAAAACAAAGATGTTTCTATTGGAATGCCTATGTAGAGCTTATTTGTTGGTTACAAGGGAGTGCATAGACAATGAGAGATCTTGGAGCTTGTGATGGAAGTGAGATATGCTCTGCCTCACCACTCCTCAACCCCACCCCCCCATACATAATGCACTCCTAGAATGTAGGTGTTTGTCAGACATTGAGCTAGGCTCAGTCCAGGAGTTTATTTCCTTAAACTGCAATAGTTTGGGGGTCTTCCCAAACTAGAATCCTTGAATTACATGAAACAATTCAAAAGACTCTTCTGAACTGTGACTTACCATTTTATATAGCCACCTTCGGATCCTGTCTCTATGTACTCCAACTCCCTCCCCCAGGGAGTTTCACACCGCTCTTAACAGCCTGCTCCTAATTATGTATAACTGATTTTCTCCTGCAGAAATATGTGGCCTTTGCTCTATACCAATTACAGAAGTAGGGTGGAGCACCCATGCCTTTGTTGAGACTCACACTGGTTTCATTTTTGTTTCTATCTATCTTCATTTTTCTAAAGGATTCACCCTGGCAAAATCTCAGAATGTGTATAATGATTGGTACTACCTAGTGGTATAGACAGGAGGGCTTAATAATTTACTACCCAAATAAGACACACAGTAAAAAAAGTTTAATGAACTACCAGTAATAGGTAGTATTTGAAATCCTGGGGACGAGTTTGGGAAAAGGACTTTGAGAGAACCACAAGTGTAAGACTACCCACGCATGCTCCTGCTTTCTTACCATGAAAGCTCTAATGCCTCAGCTAATGTGCCTGTGTACTTAACCTGTGGGGCTTAATGGGCTTAACATGTTCTCCTCTGCCAGTCCAAGCCAATTCACTTCTTTTAAAATGGACACCCTGTACTTCGTTGTGTGATGGAAATGAGGCTTAATAAACAGAGAGGTTTAGAACTGCTCACTGTTCCATGCTTGCTCATGTTGGACCTGCCTCAGGCTTAGTTCTTTACAATCCGAAGAACTGCCCAGCAAGAGCATACCCTGTCGTTTAGATGTTTTCTCTTCTCTCCTGAACCTGTGAGTGGATGATGGCATCAGTGGAATTCCACTGAGTCTATGTGCTCAAGGTGCCAAGGAAAGTGCTAATGTGCTGATCTGCAATGTCACTGTGTGAGCAGAAGGTAAATTCATGAGTATCAGAGTGAAGGGGCTAAAGGCTTGGAGAAGATGAGTACAACCATTTTTTATTCACTTAGACCTCCTGAATGAAGCTGTTCATGCTGAATTTTGAGCAATGACAAGATTTTAGAAGTTTTTAATAAATGGCTTCAACTCCTGTAGTACTTACTAATTGTATTAAGGTCAACCTTTTGGGCATAGGTTTCCATGGACATAATGGGAATTACTTTATCCCTTTCCTCCAGGCTTAGCTTCACCTCAGGGTAAAGCTTTTGGGCCATGACCTGTTTCCATTATGGTCCCCAAAGCCTGACATTTAAAAAAACAAAAAGAGACCTATCAGAGATGTTAATAGGACAGAGATTCTGATCTGCCCTCTTTGACCAGTGCCACCTCATCTCCTTCCTCAAGGACTTTAAGGGAAACTTATTTGGGCTTTCACAACTATTAGCTTTATTTTGGAGATGTAAAAAAGAGACATTCACCTTGACTTTTCAAAATGCACACCCCCATCTCTATTTCCAGTTTCCGAAGAGAGGTCAATAAACAGATAAATTTGTGTGCATGGTAGAGAATTAAAATAGGCTTCTCTTTCCCCACTTAAGAAAATGCTTTCGAGAGTCCCTGCATGAGAGACTCTAGAACAATCTTTCTTCATCTTTTGAGTCTCAGATCCTTTGAAGAATTTTATGAAAATTATGGTTCTTTCCTCAGAAAAATTCAGAAGCACAAAAATTTCTGTATATTTTCAGAGGATTTATGAGACTCCTAAAACTTATTCATAGGTCCTAGGTTTAAAAGACCCTGATTTAGAAGGTCAGGCCTCTAAGCCACAGTACGTGTCCAGAAACTGCTAAGAGATTGTTTCCAGCCTGCAGTTTGTCCTTGTGGCTTGCAATAAAGCTGAGCTTGTTGGTGTTGTCACCCCCTCTTTGGGATGCTTCTCAGCTTCCCAAGAGACTCATTATATTAATAAATGCCTTGAGGGTTCAACTCAGGCACACTCAAAGCAGTATTTCAGCTACTTTTTGAGTTCTTGGTAGTATCTCGACCCCACTGCTCTTCATATGAAGTGTGGATGCCCCTAATGCTCAAGGGCAGTTTCCATAAGAGTGTTTGGAATACTAGACTGAGTATAACAAAATAATTTGCTTCCCTGTGTCTCTCAAAAATATATTTCACTGTAGTACTTCTCAAACTATTTTAAAGGCTGATGATATTTGAATCTTATCATTTGATTTCTCTCTCTCTCTCTCTTTTTTTTTTGAGACAGAGTCTCATTCTCTTGGCTGGGCTAGAGTGCTGTGGCATCAGCCTAGCACACAGCAACCTCAAACTCCTGGGCTCAAGCAATCCTTCTGCCTCAGCCTCCCAAGTAGCTGGGACTATAGACATGCGCCACCATGCCTGGCTAATTTTTTCTATATATATTTTTTTTAGTTGTCCAGCTAATTTTTTTCTTTCTTTCTTTTTTTTTTTTTCAGTAGAGATGGGGTCTTGCTCAGTCTGGTCTGCAACTCCTGAGCTCAAATGACCCGCCCACCTTGGCCTCCCAGAGTGCCAGGATTATAGGTGTGAGCCACCACCTGGCCTCATTTGATTTCTCTAGATGGAATATATTGAAGGCAAGGACCATATATCACACACATATATACACATATAGTATGTACTGCCTGGCACATAACACTATCATTAAATGTTTATTGAATAAAATAATGTAGATGATCATCCCTCAGAGAAAGTAAGTTGGACTCATGTGGTAGCTTTGACTCACTTTCCCTTTCAATTGGCCAAGGGTGTTTTTCTAACTTAGATCCCTCCCACATGAGTGATAAGGGTCTACCAAGAAGTACAGGTGAGAAATTCCAACACCTTAGTAGATCCCTTTGTAATGCCAGAAATAGGAAGTAAGGGAGAAGACGTCTGAATACATGTCTCCAGCTGCTTAATCCAGTGGCTGTGGGTTTAGGGATATCCTTAGACATAATGGGGAAGGTAACCTGAATTTCTCACCATTGAAACAAGTTTTAAACACTTAGCATCAGCGACACTGCCCAAAGTTGAAACTAGTATTCTGGTTTACACATACTTGTGATTTAAGGAACAGGGATGCTTTCACTTAGGGTGTTTGAGGTTTGGGGGGCCAGTGATTAGTTGAACAGTTTGATTTTGGAACACTGGAAATAATAAACAGCTTTCCCAACAGTGCTGAGCAAACTTCTGGTTCTTATTCTGCGACCCTGGCTGCCCCTTCTGAGCCAGGCTGAGCTTGATGCTCAAAGCTGTATGTGCCCTTGCCTTTGAAACACACCTTCTTTACAATTACAATCTTCTGGGAAATGAGCCAATGTTTGTCCTAGCCAGAAGCTCAGGCTGTAGTTGGCACCAAATTTTTTGTGTTTTCTTTCTTTAAAGTACATGACTTAGGCAGGCTTTATGGGAAAGAGAGACCATCATAATTTTGCTGCTTTGGAAGTTGAAATAGGTGATTTGTAGAGATAGCAGATGTGTCCAATTGCTCTGGTAACTAATTCTGTTTCCTGTTGGTGGCTAGTTGGTACCCAACTTCTAATTCAGTACTTGAGTTTTTATTGCCTAGCTTTGAGCACCAGACTTCTTAGCAAGCAAGACATGAAGATTGCCAGTGTTCACTTATGGGGAGTAGCCCAGCTGGCTTGTCATGCTGGACTAGATGAATTGTGAATGTTAATTATACTGATCAATACAGTGGCCTTGGTAACAGGCTTGTAGCTGCTGTAGAATCTGTTTACTTCAGGTTTGTAACAGAAAAGAGACCAGGCTGGTTTGGGACATGGTGTTCTCAGTGTAATTAGCTGTATTGTAAGTCCTAGGAAAATTCATCTTGGAGGGGCTGACCTTATTGCACCCTTTCCCCAGGATTTCCAGAGGGAAGCATTATTCTGGGGGTAGTTTCTGTTCTTGTTTGCCAATTGAGAATGAATTGAGGTTGGCAAAGGCTTGGTTCTTAGCGGAGGCAGGGTTAAAGGATGTTTACAAATCATAAAGATTAGAAGGAGAGCGCCTGTGTTGAGGAGCACCTTATTCCTCTACCTAGTTTGTAATTAGGAGTGAATAGTTGATGAGATTAGTTCAGCCTATGCATTCAAGAGAAAGAACTCCTCCTATTTGGGGAGTAGGGGGTTCATAATTCTGCACATTCTTTTCTGACTCTACAGCAAGAGGATTAGCTGAGTGTTGGGCATGTTTGGAATGAGAGCACTTGGCCAATTTTTACTGAATTTGAACCAAGCCATTGTAAAAATACGGTCTCTGTCTTCCTCAGACAAGCTGCTTGTCATGTTCTTAACCCTTTGTGGAGCCATTTGATGGATTGTCTGTACCTGACAGATGGAGTTGTATGAAAGGTAGATTCCCTACTTATTTGTTTTATTTCTGAGCAAGGCATATCTAACCCACTTGTTCCCTGTCTTCCTCAAGTCACTTTATCAGGAGCCTGGTAAACTCAGTGTGCTTGTGTTTGGTTTTTCAGATTCTGCTTAACATAATTTCTTAGATCAGTACTTCTCATGGGGTGGGGAGGAATGGAAGCTATCAGTCACATAGGGAGCTTTTTCAAAATATTCATTAACTGGGCCCTAAACTAGACCAACTTAATCAGAATTAGGGATGGGCAGGTGGAGAATGGGGTGGCATTTTGAAACAGCTTCCCCAGATGAAAATCCCAGATTTAGAACCACTCTTTTAGATTTCTAGCAAGGCTTTCCAAAATTGTTACAAAATCTGATATTGGGATGGTAATGCAGGTACCACCTATGTTGGATGACTTCAATCATGAGGAAAAATTTTGTGCCTTGTGTGAAAGGTCCTAAGAATAGTCTACCCTTACTCATTGCATTCAAATCTTCATTGCATTCAAACTAAGCCATGACCAGAAGTCATGCAGCCCTGTCTGTTTAGGATTGAGGACCTGCTGTGTCTCAGGACCTGTGTGTGCTAGGCACTTAGGATACATCAGTGAACAAAACAAAGATTCATACTCTGTAGAGCTTACATTCTTGTGAGGTTATTATTTGGATCATTTAAATCTAGTATAGGTGTTCTTAACCATTTGGGGTTTGGAGCCCTGTCAGAGATGTGTTCATATTCCAGAATAATGCATATACAGTCATGTGCCACTTAACAATGGGATACATTCTGAAAAATTTTGTCACTGTGGGAACATCACAGAGTGTACCTACACAAACCTGGATAAGATAGCCTACTACACACCTAAGCTATGTGGGGCCTATTGTGCCCAGGTTGCAAACCTGTATAGCATATTACTTTATCGAATACTATAGGCAGTTGGAACACAATGGTAAGTATTTATGTATCTAAACAGAAAGGCTACAGTAAAAGTATGGTATTATATAAAAGATAAAAAATGGGCAGGGCATGGTGTCTAATGCCTGTAATCTTAGCACTCTGAGAAGCCACAGCAGGAAGATCGCTTGAGGCCAGGAGTTGGAGACCAGCCTGGGCAACATAGTGAGACCCCTTCTCTATAAAAAAATAGAAAAATTAGCTTAGTGTGGTGGCATGCACCTGTCCCAACTACCCGGGAGGCTTAGGTAGGATGATCACCTGAGCTCAGGAGTTCAAGGCTGCAGTAAACAATGATTGTGCCACTGCTCTCTAGCCTGGGTGACAGAGCAAGACCCTGTCTCAAAAAAAAAAAAGAAAGAAAAGAAAAGAAAGAAAAAATGGTATGATGGTATGCCTGTATATGGCATTTACCATGAATGGAGTTCGCAGGACTGGGAGTTACATTGGGTGAGTCAGTAGCAAGTGAATATAAAGATCTAGGATATTACTGTACACTACTGTAGACTTTATAAACACTGTATACTTGGTCTACACTAAATTTATTTTTTAAAAATTTCTTTTCAATAATAAATTTACCTTACCATACTGTAACTTTTTTACTTTATAAACTTAATTTTCTTTAACTTCTTGACTCTTGTAATAGTACTTAGCTTAAGACACAAACATATAATAATATTTTCTTTATATTTTTATTCTATAAGCTTTTTTCTATTTTGAAAATTTTTTATTTATTTTTACTTTTTAGATTTTTTTTTGTTAAAAACTAGAACACACACATTAGCTTAGGACTACATGGGGTCAGGATCATCAATATCTCTGTCTTCCATCTCCACATCTTGTCTTACTGGAAGGTCTTCAGGGGCAGTGACAGGCATGGAGCTGTCATCTCTGATGGTAACAGTGCCTTCTATAATATCTCTTGAAGGACCTGCCTGAGGCTATTTTATAGTTAACTTTTTTTGTAAGTAAGAGTATACTCTAAAATAATGATTGGCCAGGCGTAGTGACACACCTGTAATCCTAGCACTCTGGGAGGCCAAGGCAGGAGGATTGCTTGAGCTCAGGAGTTTGAGACCAGCCTGAGCAAGAGTGAGACCCTATCTCTCCTAAAAATAGAAAAATTAGCTGGGTATTGTGGTACACATCTATCGTCCCAGCTACTGAGGAGGCTGAGGCAAGAGGATTGCTTGATGCCCAGGAGTTTGAAGTTGTAGTGAGCTACGATGACACCACTGCACTCTACCCGGGGCAACAGAGCAAGATTCTGTCTCAAAAAATAAACAAATAAATAAATAATGATAAAAAGTATCATATAGTAATTACACAAACCAGTAACATAGTCAATTATTATCATTATCAACTATTATGTACTGCACATAATTGTATGTTCTAGACTCTAAACAACTGGCAGTACAGTAGGTTTGTTTACGACAGCATCACCATAAATGCTTGAGTAATGCATTGCATTACAACATCACTAGATGATAGGAATTATCTTATCCACTGTATTCTTATGGGACCATTGTTGTATATATGGTCCGTCATTAACCAAAATGTCATTGTGGAGCACATGACTATATACATAACAATTTGCATGTGAGAGGGAGTTGGCAGGCTGAAGCCCATCGATGGACCCCAGGCTAAGAACCTAGAATCCTTGTCAGAATTGAGGACATGGTGATTGGGATAAAGCCAGGCCCTGGGTTAGGTGTTTGAGAGTATTATCTCCTAGCCAGATTGGGTTGTAGTTTCTTGATCTTACAGTCAAGGCAGTTTGCAAAGAAGTCAAGGGTATCTCTAGAAAAAAGAGGGAATAGCCAGGCCTCCTCTAAGCCAACAGCATTTCTTGAGTCTGTATTTTACGTGAAATGCTAAGAATCATTTTGACTCTGTCCTCATCCCCACCTCTAGTTTCTGGTTGGCTGTGCTTCCTATACTCAGTGGATTAAAAATCAGGTCAAAGAAATAAGAATTCCCCTACCATGCTAATTTATATTATGAATTCCTGGGTTGAAGCGATAGTAAAATTGTAAAGATCATGGCAGGATGTTTTCGTGAAATTCTGGCTTCAAAAACACAGAAAATCACAGTCGATTTGAGGGGCCAATGAAATGGCCAAAGAGTAAAGATTAGAGAAAAATGATAGGAAAAAAAGAGGACTCAGAAAGACAGTTGACTAAGCTAGTAAGCCAGAAGGCCAGGAGAACAGCTTCCTCCATAAGCCAAAGTGAGCAGATCTGAGGTACACACACACACACACACACACACACACACACACACGCTTGCACGATTCCTCTTTAGTCTTCAAGGGGTCTGTCGCTCTTGCTTTATTATCAAATAGGACCCAAGATAAAAAGGGGAGGCCAGATAAGGGTTTGCTTTATTTATACTAATGTTAATATGTCTCTGTCCCTTGAAAAATTGGTGTTTGACGTGAAAGAAAGGTCAAACTCTGCCTCTGGGTTAGCACAGTGTGTAACATGTATTGCAGAAACATGAATGACATTTCATTTGGGGCACTGGGAGAGAGAATTATGTATAAAGACAGCGGGATTTAGAGGTTGGAGTACAATAGAGTGCTGTGCCAATTCTATCTTTACCTCCCTGAAATCTGATCTTTAGTATAACCACAGGCCAAGACCTCTTTACTTTAGGATAGTCTTTACAGGGATATTCTTGTTGCTTTGCCTGAGGTCTAAGGGGACCTTTCCATACTCACACTGAAAGATAGCTGAATAAGGACTGTATTCAAGGCCTTCCAGACTAAACTTGTGTAAACTCTGATCCCATTAGAGAACAGAGTCCACAGTCCTCCCC
Organism: Lepilemur ruficaudatus; assembly: GCA_963574885.1. NCBI lineage: Eukaryota > Metazoa > Chordata > Mammalia > Primates > Lepilemuridae > Lepilemur > Lepilemur ruficaudatus. The sequence continues at coordinate 16,060 of CAUYRT010029921.1, forward strand.
AGAGGAGTCAGGAGGCTCTAGAGGTTCCAGTTGTAACTGCTTTCCAGCATACAGAAAAACTGTTCTGCTAGGAAACCTTGCAACTGGCTGTTTATACAAGGACATCTCATTGTTTGCTCAATGATGCTTTAAAGCTGAAGTTGCCTAATCTAAATCACACCAATTATCTTTATATTCTATTTTTAAAGAAACTTCAAAATGACCAAAGGCATTCTAGACCTCACTTTCTGGGACTATTATGTTTTTCAGTTCTGTTCAGCTTGTGAGACTATATACTTAAAACCTGCTTACTCAGTTTTTGGAAAAATTCTGTTCTTAAAAACCATATAAGTGGAAATTTTTCTTCATTGAGTACTTTATTTTACATTTTTCAGCTTTATTAAGGTATAATGGACAAATAAAAGTTGTATGTATTCAAGATGTACAATGTGATGTTTTGATACATGTATACATTGTAAAATGATTACCATAGTCAAGCTAATTAACTATCCATCATCCATTGCACTCCAGCTAGCCTGGTTGACAGAGCAAGACCCTGTCTCAAAAAAAAGAAAAAAACATATTCATCACCTCACAGTTAGCTTTTGTGTGTGTGTAGTGAGAATACTTAAGATCTATTCTCTTAGAAATTCTCAAGTATACAATATATTAAGTGTAGTCTCTGCTATACAATAGCTCTCTAGAAATTATTCCTCTTATGACTGCAAGATTATACTCTTTAACCAACATCTCCTTATTTCTCCCCTCTGCTGAGCCCCAGCCCCTGGTATCCACCCTTCCCCTGCCTGTTTCTATGAGTTTGGCTTTTTTAGATTCCACGTATAAGTGAAATTATTTGAGTACTTTAAATAAATATCTACCATAGTTATGAAATCAAGATTCAATGATCATATATCATGTTATTTAAATCCGGAATATTTCAATTAAATTAATAGCCTTAGAACTTTAAGTTAGTAGAGTTCAGAGAGGTGGTACCAGTGAAAATACGTTAATGACAAAATTTGTCTTTTTTTTTTTTTTTTCTGATTTGGGGTCCCTAAATTTAATGTAACTCTTTTTGTATTAGGAAAATTCAACTTCGCTAGATCGTTTAGACACAGTATTAATACAAGATGTGCGATGACTGGAGTGGGTGCTTTTTTTTTTTTTTTTTTTTTTTTTTAGCCTGTTGCCCAGGCTAGAGTGAGTGCCGTGGCATCAGCCTAGCTCACAGCAACCTCAAACTCCTGGGCTCAAGCAATCCTTCTGCCTCAGCCTCCCGAGTAGCTGGGACTACAGGCATGCGCCACCATGCCCGGCTAATTTT
>CAUYRT010029923.1:0-14135 GCA_963574885.1 Lepilemur ruficaudatus
TTTTTATTTTTTCTTGTTAATTCTTTTGAGTTCTAGGTAAATTCTTGTTATCAGACCTTTGTTGGAGGTGTAGAGAGCAAATATTTTCTCCCATTCTGTAGGTTGTCTATTTGCTCTAGTGATAGTTTCTTTGGCTGTGCAAAAGCTTTTTAATTTGATCAGATCCCATTTGTTTATTTTTTTTTTCTTTATTGAAGTATACTTTACATTTCATGCCTTTACTCCATTTTAAGTATACAATTAAATGATTGTTAGTGAATTTACCAAGATATACAGTTAATCACATAAATCAGTTTTAGAGGATTTCCTTTCCCCTATTGAGACCCCTAATTCCGCTCCCCAACTACTTTTCAAGCATGTCCCACCCCTCCACAGTGCCCACCACGTCGCTCAGACATGGGTTTACCCCCCACCCCCCAAATCCCTAGTGAACACCGCTGCCATTTGTTTATTTTTGTTGCTGCATTAATTGCTTTGGGGAAGAACAGAAGTTTTTAAATCTATATTTTAATATTTTCCTCTCTTTAATGAGATTGCAGGATAATTTTACGTGAGTCTTTTCCTTATCAATTCCAAATTTTTAGCAAACATTTCATTTTTATAATTAAAGCAAACCCAAACTTATAAGTTAATAAAACTTTATGTTCTTGATCGTATTCTTCATAAATTTCTCACTGATGAGATACACGTGCTGCTCCATGGAACGTACAGTGGGAGGAGTGATGCCTGTCGCATGCTGACGTTTGGCATCTGCTTTCATGTTAGGGATTACAAAGGAACTTGATGGAGACGCTATCACGGCAGCTGTGCATTCACAAGGAATAAGAAATAATGGAACCGCTTATCAATGGATGCCTGAGCTTGCAGAACAACTGTTCTCCATTAAATTTGCTGAGCCAATAAGCAATTAGAGAATTGTAATGATACTCAGGGTCCTATGGCTAGAAAATTTCCTGCTAGCTCTGGGCCAACACAGTCCAACAACTGTTTTGTTTTCAGCATAGGAGAGCGCTTCATTCCTAAGTCAGCTTGCCCAGATTGCAAACCCATGTGCAGCATGCTGTTTTATGATGCTCTCTTTGGTATTTGTGTTACTATGGCTGCTGCGTACTGGTATAATATTTAACGAGTTTTTATTAGACAAGTTCCCTCAGGGTCTTTTTAAAATGGAAGTCCCAACTTTGAAAATCCAATCAATACATAATCAAATATGTGCCCTGAGAATGAAAGAGAGGATAGTGTTTTCCCCTTGGTGTAATTCTTCCAGATGCTGATATTTTCATTCATCGTAAAATATAACCAGCATTTCCTTATCTGCTTTCTTATTCAGCCTGGGCTGCAATAACAAAATACCATACACTGGGTGGCTTAACCACAATAAAATTATTTCTCATCGCTCTGGAGCTGGAAGTCTGAGCTTGGGGTGTTGGCATTCTGGTAGAGGTGTCATTCTCTTGGATTTTGTTGGTGCTCTCTTCCTGGCTTGCAGGCAACTGCCTTCCCACTGAGTCCTCATGTGGTGGATGGGGGAGAGCAAACTTTCTGATGTCTCTTGTTATAAGAGCACTAATTACTTTGTGAGGGATCCATGTTCATGACCTTATCTAAATCTAATTACCTCCCAATGACCACATCTACAAATACCATCGTGTTGGGGGTTAGGGCTTGAACACATAATTTTTAGCAGACAAATTTCAGTCCATAGCATCTGGAGTCTACTTCCTTCTGACCATCCTACACTGGGCTGGAGAAGGGGAACAGGGTGGGGTTGCATAAGGTACATGAAAAACATGGGCTGTCCTTGAGCCAGTGGGGCCCACATTTCAGTCTTTCAGGGTCAGCTGTTTTGGTCTTATATGCAATGTTTCATACTTTTCAATATCGTTCCCTCACTTACCTAGACTTTTTAGTAATAGGTATACTTGTTAATCTTATCATTTGTTACTAAGCAATCAATTCATTTTCAATTGATTTTTATTTCTAAAAATGTCTCATAAATTACTCCTATTGTTATGTTTCCAAGTTGTGATTACTGGCATAAACCAGTCACTCCAGGTGTGATTGGTGCGTGAACAGAGAGTTACTGATGGGTTGAAGCCCTTTGCAATTTTATCTCTCCCAGTATCTGTCCCTGATGTACCTTCACAGAGTTGCAGGTTATAATTGCTGCCTCTCTGTGAATTATAATCTCCGTTTATTATTTTTCACAGCACATGGATTTTTTAAAATATCTATTAATGCCCAGTTAAGCAAATTCTGAAGATGAAAAATCCCCAAATAAAAATGTTTTTCTCTGAAAAAATTAGAAAATTCTTGTACATATGTATTGCATGATTTAGGTAATAAAATTGAAGAAACATATTTATGTGCAAAATGAAGAATGAAGTTTCCTTCATTCTTATTCTAAACTAGACAGGTGTTTGTGGTCTACTACAAGGCTTATGAGCAAGATTAAAGATATGGAAAGCTGAATAACATATAGCCATTTATTTCCTTAGTTAAATTACTAGTGGCAGTAATAGATTTTCCCCCAACTTTATATGTTGAAAAATTTCAAGCCTACTGAAAATTTGAAAGAATAATACACATTTTTGAGATCTATTGCACAGCATGGTGACTCTAGTTAATAATAATGTGTAGTAGACTTGAAAATTGCTAAAAGAGTAATTTTCAAATGTTCTCACCACAAAAAATGATATGTGAGGTGACAGGTATGTTAATGAGCTTGATTTAATCATTCCACAATGTATATGTCCATCAAAAAATCACATTATACCTATACATATATGCAAATATTATCTATTAAAAATAAAAGATAATAAAATCAACTCACCTCTAAAAATAAGAATGATACAATAAACACTCAAATACACTTTGTTCATATGCAATAATTATCAGCATTTTGCCACATTTACTTGTGGGATTGTGTGCACTCATGCATGCATTATGAATCATTTAAAGGTAAGCCACAGACGACAATGATTCTTGATCATTAAACACTCCAGATAGAGAATGTGTCTCCCGAGAACAAGGACATTCTCCTACATAACCACACCATCATCAGGCAAGAAATCAAAAGTGATAGTATGTGTATACTATACTATACAAAAGTGATAGTATATTAGCATGTGCTATGTGATCATTATTCATGTTTCCCCAATTTTTCCAAAAATAAAACTCAATGATTAATTTTCCAAATGCAAGGTATAATCATTCATTGCATCTAGTATCTTTTAATCCAAGACAGTTTCCTTCCCTCTTGTGTCTTCCATGTCATTGGAATTTTAAGGACTCAAGGTCAGTTGATTTTTAGAATGTCTCCCAATTTTTTTAAGTTTAACTTCATGTTAAACACTTTGGACAAGACTGTCACATCAGGGCTAGTGCATCTTATCTGGAAGCATGGGATGTCAGTTGTCTCATTCTTGGTGAATTCAGTATAATAACTTCTTTAAGGTGATGTCTGCCAGATCTATCCATTTTAAAGATATCTTTCTCTTTATAATGAGTGAATAATTTTTATAAATAATAAGAGTTAATATTTGGTTTCCCAAATGATGAAACATATGATAAACAAAACAATACATGCAAGAAGTTTTCTTCCTCTTTCAGTGCTGACAATATATGGAGAATATTTCTGATTTCCAATGGCCACTGTTGGGTGTACCCACTCTGAACTGCCAGGTGAGAAATTTGTCAGCTCTTAAATTATTACGTCAGTGCAAAAGTAATTGTGGTTTTCACATTGTCAAAATTTGCCACTTGATATTGGAATACATTCTTAAATGTGGTCATGTTATATATTGTTTTAATGTGCATTTCTTGCTTTATTTTTTTGGCTAATGACTTTTTAATTGCTGTTTATTTTATATTTATTTTAGACTGTGGAAATAGGCAAAAAGCAAATTAGAATGATTTTCCTATTTGAGTTCAAAATAGGTCATAAAGCAGCAGAGACAACTCGCAACATCAACAGCACATTTGGCCCAGGAACTGCTAAGGAATGTACAGTGCAGTGGTGGTTCAAAAAGTTTTGCTAAGGAGACGAGACCTTCGACGATGACAATGAGGAGAGCAATGACAATTAGAAATAGACAATGACCAATTGAGAGCAATCATTGAAGCTTATCCTCTTACTACTACACAGGAAGTTGCCAAAGAACTCAACTTCAACCATTTTACGGTCGTTCCGCATTTGAAGCAAATTGGAAAGGTGAAAAAACTTGATAAGTGGGTTCCTCATTTGCTGACTGAAAATCAAAGAAATCATCGTTTTGAAGTGTCATTTTCTCTTCTTATACGCAACAACAATGAACCATTTCTCAATCGGATTGTGACCTGTGACCAAAAGTGGATATTAAATGACAACCGACGATGGCAGCTCAGTGTTTGGACCGAGAAGAAGCTCCAAAGCACTTCCCAAAGCCAAACTTGCTCCAAAAAAATGGTCATGGTCACTGTTTGGTGGTCTGCTGCCAGTCTGATCCACTACAGCTTTCTGAATCCTGGTGAAACCATTACATCTGAGAAGTATGCTCAGCAAACCCATGAGATGCACTGAGAACTGCAACACCTGCAGCCAGCATTGGTCAACAGAAAGGGCCCAATTCTTCTTCACGACAACGGCCTACCACACATTGCACAACCAATGCTTCAAAAGTTGAATGAATTGGGCCATGACCTCTCAACAACGGGCTACCACTTCTTCAAGCATTTCAACAACTTTTTGCAGGGAAAATGCTTCCACAACCAGCAGGATGCAGAAATGTTTTCCAAGAGTTCCTGGAATCCCGAAGCATAGATTTTTATGCTACAGGAATAAACAAACTTATTTCTCATTGGCAAAAATGTGTTGATTGTAATGGTTCCTATTTTGATTAACAAAGATGTGTTTGAGCCTAGTTATAATGATTTAAAATTCATGGTCCAAAACTGCATTACTTTTGCACCAACCTAATAACTGTGGTGCATAACAAAGATATGGGATTAGGGAATATTTTTTAATCCATATTAGCTGCATAATATCTTGGAAATTTGGAAACTTAGAGTTTTAATAAAGTAGAACTGCAAATCTCCAATACACATACATACTGCCTATATTTAAAATACATTTAATGTTTTATAGCACTGAGTTCTGTAGGATGGTTCCAGAGGAGAGAAGGTAAGTGACACAAAAATGTCCAGGAAAACTGTTATCTGTTCTTGGACTTAGATAAACTATTGTTCCTGTCCCAAGTAGAGTATACCTGAATAAACTGCAAGCTGAAAAGAAGCTTAGAAATAACACTTTGCATATCTAGAGCTCTTGATGCATTTGCAAATCAATATTCAATCTTATTCTAGGAGACATACAAGTGGCAAGATACTAGTTAGAGCATTTCATTTAAGGGCTGGAGAAAGCCAGCACACAGAATTCTAACTTGTTGCATGAGCCTCCGGGTTGCTGTGCTTGGAGTAGGGATATCTTAATGCTTTACCTGCTGATTTCCTTAGTACTCATGAAACATGTACTGTTTTTCATTAAAGGATGCTACGAGCTAAATGAAAGATGAGGTCAGCTGAGCTCCCTGCTTGTAAATTGCAGTCACATCTACTGAGAATGTTTCCTAATTCTGAAAGAATCCTGGAGTAATAAGGAGTACTTTAGACAAAGAGAATAAATGAGTTCTGAGGGTGTGCAGAAAAAAGAAATTATGAAACCACTCAAAAATATTTCAAGGATTTAGTTCAGCAGCAAAGGTGGAAATTTAGAATCTTGTTATCCCAGGTTTGAAAAGGATTTTAAAACACTAATTAAGGTCCTAACTCTCCCTGGAGGCAGATTGGTTTACCCAAAGGCTGGTTAGAAAGCAGAATTACAAGTAAAAAGAGAGATTCTTGAGGCAGTTTTATTGGCTCCTCTTCTTCATCTCACTTAAAAACTTAATGATGGGAGAACATCAAAGGTGGGAATACGTTATATGGCTTGGTGTTATAGAGGAAAGGAGACCAATCTCGGCTGCTTAATAACAAGCATCCTCATCATTCCATCCAAAAGGTTGCAGTAGACATCCGCTGCAATTGACCGACCAGGTTTCATGAAGCTATAGTGGATAATATCAGCAGTGGACCACCAAACAGACACCATTGGCGTTTTTTGGATGAATATTCAGTTTTGGACCATGTTCAGCACCTCATCTTTACTCAACCGTTGTGCCGGACACTTGTGATTGTCAAAAAGAATCCCTTTTTCATTACATGTCACACTACAGTGTAGAAATGGTTCCTCTTTATGTCGTGACAGCAAAGAAAGGCAAACTTTGAGACGATCTCTCTTTTTTTTTTTTTGAGACAGAGTCTCACTCTGTTGCCTGGGCTAGAGTGAGTGCCGTGGCATCAGCTTAGCTCACAGCAACCTCAAACTCCTGGGCTCAAGCAATCCTGTCTCAGCCTCCCAAGTAGCTGGGACTACAGGCATGCGCCACCATGCCCGGCTCATTTTTTCTATACATATCTTTAGTTGGCCAATTAATTTCTTTCTTTCTATTTATAGTAGAGACGGGGTCTCACTCTTGCTCAGGCTGGTTTCGAACTCCTGACCTTGAGCGATCCGCCCGCCTCAGCCTCCCAGAGTGCTAGGATTACAGGCGTTAAATTCTTTTCTTTTTCTCTCTTTGCAATCTCAGAATTTCTCAGGTTTATTCTCAATATCATTGAATCCATTTACCTCTGTGTCAATTATAGTCTTTATTTTTTGTAATGTTTCTTTTCATTCAAGTATTGAACTCTTGGTTTCCCTGTAATCCTTCCATATCTCGCTATATTCTTTTTAAAATCTCAAATTGGTATCCTTGTAGAAGCCATATTTCTTGTCTCTTATCAACAACACTGAACTGCTTCCTAGAATTTATTTATGCATCTTGGAGGAAATATTTTCCACAAATATCAAAGAATGGTGTTGCTTTTTCCTGGTTCTGCAGTAGTATTTCTCAGGCCTCACTGGTTGTTTTCATTTTAGTCACCCAGACCCAGATTTCATCCATAGACAGGACACATAGCTTGTCTGCGTCCTGCGGGACCACGATTTGAAAACTTTTTCCTACATGTATCTTGAGAGCAAGATGATAAGACAACTGATAACCCAGTCCCAGGGCCAGCAGCTACTATCTCATGCGCCCTGAGAAAGGGGCTTGGGGTCTCCTGCTCACACCACCAGCCCAGTTTTCTGACACTGGCAGCCAATGAAGCATAAGAGCTTCCGTGCCAGAGCATCTCCCAGGCCTCGCTCTGCCTCCACCAGGGCATCACCTTTCAGTCCGAGATACCCATAGCCTTGAGGGGCTGTCAGTTGGTTGCCAAGGAACCAACTGGCAGGCTGTGCCTCCAGGGGCCTCACTTTTCAATGTTCATTACCCTACTGAGCCTCAGCCCTGCAAGCCTATATTTTGTACTGATTTTATCAGCACTCTGACGGCGGATCCATCTCTCGGGGAGGACTCACATTAATAAAGCTTATGAGACTGATATATAAAACCAGATGCTGGATTATTCATTTACAAGGAGAAATAACTGATGCAAGAACTGGAATATTTGAAGTCCACATCAGCAGTGCCTTTTAGTTTTGTTAGTTGCGTTAGTTATATGTGAGACTAAACCGTCATCCCGATTCCTATCCATTGATTTACCATGAAAGTCACTGCCATAGAAACCAAAATACTCATGGCCCAGGTGATCAGCAAATGCTCTCTTCCTACATAGGAAACCAGATGAGCCAAAGATTCTTTCTGAGCACAGCATCGGAACTAGGGAGGGTAGATGAAGCAGGGAGACTGAAGGGCCCAATGTCTGTCCTCTGCCATCCCCACGTCCTCCGTATCTCTGCCATCACTACCAAGAAGCCAGTCTTTTGCTTATGGGCCCCTCTTCTCTTTAGCATTTGTGATCATCTCTCTCTTCTGACAGCTGGTTCCTTCTTTATATGGTAATCATTCAATCAGGATAGCGTCAAAACCATACCTGGAAAACCAGGTCTGGAAGACTGTCTGATTCCTTCACATACATTTCCCCTTTCATCCTTTAGTGACTTTACAAGGAAAAAAATCTCATTTCCTTCATGAGCAAGTTCTTTAAGAGTCATTTTAATAATAGAAATTGGGCCTACTACTTTCTAGGTGTTTTTATATCCCCCAAAGGGATTTATTTCCAGCGATTAGGGCTGGCAGAGAGAAGCCCCTTGAAGAGTTGACAAAGCAACACTCAGCCATTAGACAGATAGCTACTCAGATCTCTGGTTGGTAGAAACTCTGGATGTCAGAGCTGGTAACAGACCATGGGAGAGGGCAAAAAACCTTCCTAACTCCTTTCAGCAAAGCCAGGCTGTTGTCTCTCAGGAGGAGAATGCAGCCGTGGGTTGAGATCTCTTTATGTTCCCCCAGCCTTAGAGTTTATTTATGTTTTTTTTATACATATATATGTTTTTAGTTAGTCAATTAATTTGTTTCTATTTTTAGTAGAGACGGGGTCTTACTCTTGCTCGGGCTGCTTTCAAACTCCTGACCTTGAGCGATCCTCCTGCCTCGGCCTCCCAGAGTGCTAGGATTACAGGCGTGAGCCACCGCGCCCGGCCTCCCAGCCTTAGAGTTTAGCGACAATTCCTGTCGAATATAGTCACATGGCTGGCTGCCAAATGTGGGTATGAGAGTTGTGAGATTTCTTTCTTCCCTTGAATTTTTATTTTAAGGTGAAGAAAGTTGTGTCAGAGGTTGCTAACCCAATTTGATCCCCCAAACCAGAAATTGTACACAGAATCTCTAAGTTTGTATATAAACTGTCCAAACTTGGAATTTTATCAGCACTGTAGACAAACTCAAGGTATTGCTGTGGCCCTGGCTTCTCTGTCACTCCACGCCTGTGGAAAAGTGAAGGCTTGAACACCCACCTCTGGCAGCCTGGGCTCAACGACTGCTAGAGACGGGGACCTAAGACAGCAGCCTCACCCAGGTGTCAACCTCATGTTAACATGTTGGCAACGACATGCTCGCCCCTCCTACATGCCCCTTCATGCTTCAACACAACGAATTGAGGGTTTACCTGTTTTATTTCAGAAATGGGTCAAGTTTAAGAGAGACTTTGATAATTTCAAGACTCAATGTATTCCTTGGGAAATGAAGATCAAGGACATTGAAAGTGAGTATTTTGGCGTCACTCACTGATTTTTAGTTGGTTTCCTGAAGGGTTTTCCAAGAGTTTGGATGGTTTCCTTGGACTTCTGAGTAGATTACCTCATCGGTTCTGTTGCATTCGAAAACCAAGAATGGGTTTTGACCTAGTCAGACCAAGATTGAATTCTACTTCTTTACTTTCTGATTATAGAAGCTTAGGTAAGTAGGTTCACGCCATACAGCCTCAGGTTATTTGTCTAGAAAAGAAAATGGAGATCAGGATGTTGTTCCACAGACTGATGTGAAAATTGAATGCATCACACTCTATAAAGTGCTCAGTAGTGTGAATTTCCTCCTTCTGCAACACAGAAGCCCACCATCTTCTCTCTCTCCAGGTCACTTTGGTTCTTCAGTGGCGTCGTATTTCATCTTTCTCCGATGGATGTATGGAGTTAACCTTGTCCTTTTTGGCTTAATATTTGGTCTAGTCATAATCCCAGAGGTAAGAAAAGAACTTCTATTAATATATCTTTAGATAGTGCATCATGGCGATCATCTTCAATTACATCGACCAAATACTCTCTATTCTACAAAGAACCAGTCATTTATTTTAAATTCTATACACACATCAATTGCTTAGACTTCTCAGGACAAAGAATAGGACCAAAATATTTCTATTTCTGAATGAAGAGGTGAACCTTACATCTTTCTACTTCCATTTTACCTTGAGATCAGTGGAGAATTAATATTTCAGTGAGGTTTTTTTTCCCCTTTTACTCTGAAAAAGAAAAGACAGAGAGGGATAAAATACATTCTGTCATTATTTATCACAAAAAAAAATCTTGAATTCGAATATCACTCCTCACTATTCTCCTGGATATAATCTTGTTATGGATGTAGGTAGATCCTTACCTATGGTTGATTAATGGAGAGACAAAAAAGGGATAAGTGATTTGTGCAAAGTCACACAATAAGTTTGTAGTGAATTGAGATCCCAGGTCCCCAGAGTTTGGCCTGGGGTCATTTCCAAGGGAGCCCGTGGTCCACTTAGCACAGAGCGTAGTAATTGCCACAGTCCTGACTGTAATACTTGCTGCTGGTGCTCAGTACACAAGTGGATCTACTTCAACAGCTTGCAGGGTAACAGTATTTCTGCACTGAGTATTTTCTTCCTCCCAGGTGTATTCATTGGTTCTATGATGACTTACTGATTCCTATTTTATTATGCATGATTCTGTGAGCATACTAGAGTCAATCCTATCTGCAATCACATGGTTGACTTTTTTGCATATTCATTTTTCAGGAAATTAAAAACTTTCTACATAGTGTGAATTAAATAAGATTAGTTAGAATAGGTCAATAGTACATTATAATACCCTTGGTAGCAAAGGAGTGTTTTGTTATTTATAAAAACCACTGAATTCTTTTCTACATTATCTAAAATGTGTACTTGCAAATATGTTTTTAACTAGACTTTATAGTGTTTCTTATATACACTTGCAAATCAAGGACTGTGAGTCCACTTACCCCTACATATACTCTTATGCCAATATCACTCTCTCACCCAGAAATTAGGATTTTAAACCTTCTGGCAAGTGTGTACAAATGCTCTTGCACTGACTGTGGTTCTCTCCAGAGGGAAAATATTGTCAGAAGCTAACAGGAAGTTTCACTTCTCCCCTCCATAGCCAGGCAAGTGTGAGAAGTTTTCCCCAGTGACTACTTACTTTTGCAGAGCTCTAGGCTTTCTTCCTGGAAGTTTTTTATCCAAATAGATTTATTTACTTCCATGAGAAGAGAGCACATGTAAATGCTGTAGGCCTATGAGACATCTGTGGAATTTGGCTATACAGTGGTCCAAAAAGGCAGTTTAGGGGGAAGTTAAAAAATTTTAAGAACACTGTTTACTAAGTTTTTTTTAAGGAAACATTACATTTTGTATAATTTATCAATATTTTCCACTGGGGGACACTTATAAGAAACAATGAAAACTTAGTGTTTGGCGCATTCCAGTAAAGTAGCCAAGATCTGAACCATCCATGCTAGAGCACCTGGATTTGACTGGCAGGTGATTGGGAAAGCCACGTTGGAGTGGAGTGAAGGGACGGAAGAGCCCTGGGCCGGGGAGAGGGCCACTGGGGAAGAAGCGGAGAGGCAAAGGCCAGGTAGGAGCCTATTGCAGTAGCTCAGCCCTAGATCCTAGTAATACCAATAGGAATGGATTAAAAGAGAGAAATTAGAGGAAAGTAGTGTGGACAAGACTTGATGACAAGTTGGATAACAACAGTTGAGGATGTGGGATATTACAAGATGTCTTCTTAGGATGATGGGAAATTGGCCACATGGGAATCGGAAACATCCAGATTCACTGCAAATAAAGTGGAGGAGGTGTCCTGTTGGTCAAAGACATGAAGAACTTCAGGACCCAAGGGTTTTCAGCATAAGCCAGTGATCAGATATTCCCATGGCTCATGAGTGTTTTAAGGCCAACCACAGTGAATCAGAGGATCCAGGGATAAGAATAGTAAAAGTGCTCAAAAACAACTCTAACAAAATTTCTCCTCATATTCATCTTCCTTTTGCCACAAACCCTCAATGCCATTTTAATGGAATTAAACAGCTCTGAAATGCAAGAATGAGTCTTGTTCAGCTTTCATGACAGTTGCCTGTAGAACTCAGGACGACTACGTGACCCCTGGGGAGCTCTCAGTTATGCTGCTGGAGACGGCTGGCCAGGCCCTGCTGGACGGCACATTCGTGTTCTTCTCTCCCAACACTGGTTGTGTGTGAAAATCACCCAGGAAGTTTTAAGAGATAACAGGTTGTAGGCTCACCCCCAACCAAATGAGTTTGAATCTCCAAGGGCTTTGGCATCAATATTTTATAAGCTTCTGTAGTAAGCAAACTTCTAAGATAACCTTCAATGATCCCCTACTCCTGGTACTCTTGCCTTTGCATAACCCCTTCCCTTTGAGTATAAGCTAGACCTAGTGACTTGCTTTTAACAAACAGAATATAACCAAAGTGATGGGCTGTCACCATGTCGTACAATAGATCTCTTAAACTTATCCCTCCTAAGTGAAATTTTGTACCCTTTGACCAACATCTCCCAATCTTCCCTTTCTGGGTAAAGTTTTTGTTATCTTCATATGTTTGTTTGTTTTGCATACGTGGTAGGCAGAATTCTGAGAATGACCTTAGAATTCTCAATGACCCTCAACCTTGTATAATCCCTCCTCTTTGAGTGTGGATAGACCTGGGAATATGACAAGATATCACTCTGAGATTATCTGGGTGGACCTAGTTTAATCACATAACCCCTATCAAAGTCAAGAGTTTTCTTTGGCTGGTTGCAGAAGATGTCACAGATATTCAAAGCATGAGAAAGACTTAACACACCGCTGCTGGTTTGAAGATGGGGGTACCATGTTACGGGGAATGTGGGAGACCTTGAGAGGCTGGGCAGTCATTATCTTTGGGTTGTAGAGGTGATAGGTAATTTTTTATATACTCTTTGTACTTTTTCACATTTTCTATGATGAGTGTGTATTACTTTTAAAATCAGGAAAGTGACCAATGTTATTTAATGAAACTGATATGCCCTGCTCTGAAAAGGAAGGTGTTTAACCCAGTATGTGAATAGAGACCTGTGCGTTTGTGTTTTCTCTGCTCACACCAATGTCATTATGTCACTACCCCAGGTACTGATGGGCGTGCCCTATGGAAGTATTCCCAGGAAGACAGTGCCTCGGGCTGAGCAGGAAAAAGCCATGGACTTTGCTGTCCTTTGGGATTTTGAGGTACTATTGCCAACATGCCAACGCACTTTCACTTTGTGATTGTGAAGCCCAAAGATAGTGTGGATTTGTGAAATCGCACGTTTAATTATTGAAAAACCAGTGCTTTAATAAACAGGACCTCAGCACTAGGCTAGATGAACTCCATGTCTCTCAACAGTCCTCCTAGGTCTCCTTCCTGGGCTCCTCCCTCCAGCCACACCCCATGAGGCCACCACTCCCCTCTTTCTGCCGGCTGCCTGCAAGATGATCTCACAGTGTGGTTTTCTCTCCCCGTTCCACATTAAGACCCCGGATCTATCCTTACTGCAGGCTTTCCCCCAGTTCCACATGACATCTTCAACTGAATGTCCAAACTGCTCCTCAAATTCAACACCTATCCAGCCAAAACCCCCGTCTCTCTTTCCCATCTCCTTTACTGGAACCGTCATTCATCCATCATCCAAGTCTGAGGTCTGAAAGTCATCCTACACTTCTTCCTCTTCCTCACCAGCCCCCCAATCAATCACTAAAGCTGAGCCTACCTATTAAATATATCTTGAATCTTCTGTAAACTCAATTAAGAACACTAGATTTTATGCCACTGGGAAATGGGAACCAATGAAAATCCAAGGAGGAAGAAAGTCACTGAATACCTGGGCTGAATAAGAAAAAGCCATGGACTTTTTCTTCCTTTGGAATTTCAAGGTACTATTGCCAACATGCTAATGCACTCCCATTTTGTAATTGTAAGGCCTAAAGATCGCATGGATATGTGTGAAATAGTGGATTTAATTATTGGAAAACCAGTGTTTTAATCTAATAAGATCCCAGCACTAGGCAAAATGCTTTTCTCTATCCCTCTTACCATCCCACTTACCCTTTGAATAATGTCCTCCCTTTACCAGGACATCTGTCAAGAATCTTCTACCTCTCCTCCCTGCTTGGCTTGCCTCCTAAAATCTCCATTCCCTCTGCTACCAGAAGGATCTTTCTGAAATGCAAATCTCAGTCTGAGCAAGAGCAAGACCCTGCCTCTACAAAAAATAGAAATATTACCTGGGCGTGGTGGTACACACCTGTAGTCCCAGCTACTCGGGAGGCTGAGGCAGGAGGATCACTTGAAACCAGGAGTTTGAGGTTGCTGTGAGCTAGGCTGAGGCTAAGGCACTCTAGCCCGGGCAGTAGAGAGAGACTCTGTCTCAAAAAAAAAAAAAAA